>JAVJIF010014602.1:0-97733 GCA_038442645.1 Agave tequilana | reverse complement strand
CGACTGCAGGGATGTCTTCAGATCGGGAGACTTCGGTCGTCAAGTCTCTCCGAACCCTCTTGGGAGCAGGTTCAGCAGTTGAAACAGAGCGTTGACGACGCTTGCTTACCGCCTGTCGAGTCTTTGCCGCTCGTGGCTTCGCCCTTGCTGCTTGCGGCTCCTCCCTTGTTGGTCGCCTTGGCTCCGCTCTGATTGCTCGTGGCTCCCTTCCCGACCTTCTCTCGGCCTCCTTCTGAGCCTTCAGGTATTGGTCGATGATTTTCGAGGGTTTACCGGACCTGACTTTGCCTCGAGATTTGCATTGATGCTCTCAATACATGAGACCCCGGAGCAAAGTCCGTGACTGGTTACCTGAGAATACCAGGTGCAGAAGCTGAAGCTCATGCGGCACTTGGACCCCTCATAGGTAGACGGAAAGTTGCTCCCGTCCCTCCGGCCACACTGTAGTACCAAGCCCGAGCGCTTTCGAACAGTTCCCTTCGAAGGCGAGTCGAGCATTGGATTCCCGACGTACAGTTGATCGTAGCCAAACTGTCGAGCGAAATGATTCGGCATGTACGGCTCGATGGTGCATGAATCCCTTGCCGGAAAGCAACCTTCCGGCCCGGATATTAATTAACCACCAAAAGGCTCCCGCGGACAACCTCTTGAAGCTATCTGAGCCCGCGAATCAGTACATTGATCCCCGGAGGATGCACCAGGGATCTCGGGGAAGCAACGTTGATCTGGTAGTTCGCGGGATCTGAAAGTCGCTTCCGATGTATATATATATACGTCACTCCACCTCGAATCCTCCACCGCTGTACAAAAGGGACGGAACTCTCCCTCCAACGCACCGCCGTCATTAAGAAGGCAGTGCATCACGTACCAAGCCAGAAGGTACGTATAAGGCAGCTCGATCCGAGGGTTAGGACGCTTCACCGTCGGATTCCCCTCTGAGTTGACATACCGGCTTGCCGTGGGAGTCAGCATTTTTCGCCGCCTTCGCAGAAACTCTTGGTTAGCGCTCGCAACCCGCTCTGAATGCCAGCCACCATGGCCGGGAGAAGGGCTATAGGGTTGCTATAAGCCAGGAGCACCGCCGGGTACACCACGTCAGCAACAATAACCTCATGTGGCAACGTGGGCACCACACAGCTCTTCAGCCACAGCATCAAGAAGCTGCCAACAGTGCCCTGTCGGAGATAGGGGTCCGGCTTGATGGTGGAGCTTTCGAAAATCAGGTCAGGGTCGAAGCCGTCCTCGTTCGAGACCGTGGTGTAG
Organism: Agave tequilana; assembly: GCA_038442645.1. Classification (NCBI taxonomy): domain Eukaryota; kingdom Viridiplantae; phylum Streptophyta; class Magnoliopsida; order Asparagales; family Asparagaceae; genus Agave; species Agave tequilana. The sequence continues at coordinate 96,470 of JAVJIF010014602.1, read as the reverse complement.
AAGCCTTCAGAAGCCTGGTCGATCCTCTCTTCAATCTCCCTGTCGGAACTGGGAACCAGTCGGGTTATCGGAGTGTCGTTACTATCGATACCATTAAATAAGTACTGCCCCAGACATGCTTGACTCCCTGCGACCGCCAGTTGGTTATCTGACCACAAATGTGGAAGTGACACATCACTTCCCAGTAGTCTCGTACACCCGAGGAAACTCTTCCTTCAAGTGGTGGAGCTTCTCAGTGGTCGGGACATATTCTCATACGGGATGTCCCCTGTTGCTAGCCCCGAGACATCATGCAGCTCGTGCAGTGCAAGGCCCATCTCTCCAACCGGGGTAAAGAATGTCCCCGTCAGCGGATTGTAGCGCTCCAGGATCCCGACAAAGTTATGAAAGCCTGGTGGGACACCCCACTGTCGGCCCTGACCGTCACGTACAGTCCACACGCTTTAGCAGATCCCCAAGGTCGGTGAGGACGAAACCTACCATTCTGCCCCACCAGTAGTTCTCCGTGGAATGGACCCACCCAGGCGCACGAAACCCGACCGGATAATCACCCTCCGCTTCCATGAACGAGTTGAGGAAGGTAGTGCCAAGTTGTGGAATCTCTCCAGCCGGAACCTCAGACTTGCGCGATCCAGGGAAAAAGGCCGAGAACCGACCTGTCATGGCTATCATGACGGTGTACTTTATGGGAACCCAAATCACCGAGAGTAATCTCAGGGACGTATCGAGAAAGGTCCCATTCCATCTTCCGAGGGACGGACATGTGCTGGAAGTAGGACAGTGGGAACATCCTCTCCATGTCCGGAAGAAAGAATCTTCCACCCTTTATCTGACGGAGCCATTTATATGTTCCGTCATACTGCAATTCAAATGTCCTAATGCCTCTACTTCCCTAGGCGAGCCCAGCCCGAAGAAGGCTAAGAAAGGATCTGAGGCTGAAGCTTCAGCCTGGATGCCTAAAGTAATCCCTCTTGGTACTGAGGAACAGGAGAGGGAAGAGAAGAAGAAGAGGAGGAGGAGGCGTCCCACTCTTTCGCTCCCGAGGTCTGCGTAGCGGGGTCATGCGATTTCGCGGAGGAAGAGCCTGTAGGCGAACCTCCCATGACCGAAGGGCTGATCACCTGCAACCTCCTAGGCTCAGGAGAAAGAGGTGGAGGCACCGCAACCGGGTTCTCCCAGTGTTTTAATGCCTGCTTTCAGGTTGTGAAACCCAGCCCCACCACTGGAGTTCTCAGTGGTAGGCCCCAATCACTGAGACTTCGTGGGTCCAATTGTCGTCTTCGTCGTCTGAGGAGCATGAATATTATTCTGACAAAGAAGTCGACTTTGGTGATGAACCTACTCTTCCTGGTACCAGAAAATTCTCACATAATTCAGGAAGAGAAGCAGGTGTACATCTCTGCAATGGTTTCATCGTCGGAGAGATTTCTACCACTGAGGGTATTTCTTCAATCCTCCTTAATTGTTTCTCCATCAAGTTGGAATTTTTTTTAAACATTTCCTTTGAATTTATTCTACAGGGGTGGCTACCGGTAGCGAAGCCACAACTTCTTCTCACATTGAGGAGATGATCCAGAGCTGGCCCAGCAGAGGGCCTTGAAGTTCCTGCTATCGGGATGCCTCGAGAGGTTGTAACCACCAGATTGGAGAACCCTCATTCCCATTGGCTTGTCCAAAGAATTGCCATCTTCAGACCCTCAACTTGGTAAGAGAACACAGATGTGCCTATACTCTCTTTTTTTTGTTGTTATTACTTGTTGGCCCAATGGCCTTCCACTCTAGTTTTGATGATGATCAACACTCATGTAGTTATGTTTACTAATTTCTTGTGTTTCTAAGTTTCAGATCATTAACAGGATATTAGGTTGGTGATTAGCTTCAACAAGATGATTAGAAGCTATTCATGTTGATTCCGGTGCCAAAGCTTAAGATCATACCTTTGCACTTGGAGAATCACGGATTTTTGGAGCAAGTCTACTTGAAGATGAAGATCGTCAAGAAGACTTAGGTATCTAGTTTAGAGTTTGTATTTTAGATCCATTTGTAAAGCTTAGTTTAGTTGATATGCTCAAGTGAACACAAAACACACACGTTTCATGATTTAGTTTTGGTTTTCATGAATAGTTTATCAAACAAGTTTAAATTGATATATGTATAGTTGCTTCATTTCTATACATGCATGCTTAATTTTTTAAACAAACTTATTTTGACTATCCTATTCATGTTTGGAAAATTCTAGTTTGATAAATACAAGTTTTGTTTTTGATAAAATTGACAGACACAAAAATGAATTGATATGATTGATATATGTCTTGAAATTTTTATCACAAGTTTGGTTATCAAAGTAAAATGATAAAACAAGTTTTAGAAAACATATTTTTAGAAAAACAGTTTTTATTGTGATTAAAACTATTTTTTTGATTTACTGTGATTTATGGATTTTATTGAGTGAAAAGACCTATTTTCAAATCCCGTATCTGTGCAGAACTGAGGACTGGCTGACAGGCCAAGTCGGTCGACCGGACCGGTCGACCGCACCATAGGCCGGTCGACCGGACGGTCGACCGACGTGCACAAGTCTGTGCACGTTTTGGAGTCTCTAGGACGGTCGACCGGGCCGGTCGACCGAGATGAGAGTTCTGCTCTCAGGTTGTTTCGGTCGACCGGGCCGTCGACCGCTATTGCCCAACGGTCACATTTTTGACCGTTGGCGGTCGACCGACCGGTCGACCGGCAGTCTGTCAGACTGCCAGCTCAGCCTAACGGCTAGTTTTGTATAGGGGCTATATAAACCCCATCTCTTTGGGGATTTTGAAAAAGATTTCTAAGAGAAAAAATACTAGTTTTCTGAAGTGTTTAAAAGAGTTTTAAAAGAGTTTTTTTGGGGCTTTAAAACTTTCATCTTTATTTGTTTTGGATTTTTGGAAAATCAAAGAAAACTAGGTTTTGGGATTTTGATTTGGTATTTCATTTTCTATCATATACAAGAGATTTCCCAAGTAGTTTTTCTTTGTTGCTTTTTCCAAAAACACTTTGATTCCACACTTGAGCTATATCTTCTATCCTAAACTATTTAGGATCTTGTTTTTGTGGAAAGAAAAAGGAAAGAGGTTTGTGGTTGAAATATACCACTTGTTGTAACCCTTGATTTCTTGAGTTGCTCCCTCTTTGGTAGAGGTGGAGAGTGTTGTATTGGGTTGTTTTGGATCCCTCTTAGGTAGAGGTGATTGAGTTTGGTTGTAGACCTCTTCGGTAGAGGTGTGTGGATGGTTGTTGTATTGGCTACGGGCCTAACCCCTCGGTTGTGAGGAGGTTGTTGTTTGAGAGAGGAGTTTGGTACTCCTAGAGTTGTAAGAAATCCTCTTTGGTAGAGGTTCCCTCGGTGGGAGTTGAGATTGGAAATCCTACACGGTGGTGTAGGCGGGGATGTAGAGCAGGTGCTCGAACCTCGAAACAAATCTTGGTGTTTGCGTTTTGATCCATTGTCTCTCTAACTCTCTCTCTTATAATTGTGCAAAGCATCATACTCATCATCATATCATACTTGCTTGTGTTGAGCATTGATTCATTCATATCATATATTGCTTGTGTTGTGCCTTGCATTTCTTATTGTCATATCTATTATATGCTTGGCTTGATTGTGTGTATTTCATATTGCTTGGATTGCTTGTGTGTGTGTGCCTAACTTGTACTCATCCAACAAGAGCTTCACATAGCGCCTCAACCCATTTCAAGGGGAATCAAGAGGAGTTAGTCCAGAGCCTCGAAAGGGGAATTCGGCTACACTTGTTGTATTGTATTAGTTTGTGCAACATTTGCATTAGCTTCCGCATTTAGCGCACTTAGTTTGCATTGAGTTTCTTAGATTAGCAATTACACCTATTCACCCCCCCTCTAGGTGTTTTTTCAATTGGTATCAGAGCTAGTGCTCCTGATACTTAGGCTTAACATCCTAGGAGTGATCCATTTTGCTTGCTAATCTCATTTGCATTTGTTTGTTTGCACATTCATATATAATTTACTATGGACTTCATGACCCCTCCTAGCTTTGACCCTTCCAACGTTTGATGTTTGGAAGTATAGGATGTCCATGTACCTAAAGACCCTAGGTTTGCATGTCTTCCTTGCCGCCACCAGAGATGTTATCTTGGTGATTGCAATCATATAGGGCCATGCACAAGCCCTAGAGGCCATTAGAGCACATTATCTAAAGAATATCTTTTACTTGTTTCTAACTTTGATTCCGCTTTGTAGTGTGGAACAATTGACAACCACCAACACCTCCAAGCTTCAAGTCCAAATCCAACAAGAAGAGGAATATAGTGGAGAATCCGAGCCACAACAAAGCTATCTGGTCCAAGGGAATGACTCCCTTGGGTACATTCGAACCCCACTATGATAGTGATGATTGTTCTAGTTCTTCAAATGATCATATTGATGTCCATGCTATAAATGAAGAACTTTCAATTGTTTGTGAAAAACTTATAGAAAATATAAGATTTTGAAAAGAAAAGTCTAGGAATTGAAAAAGAAAATAAGTGTTTAAAATCTAGACTTGATATTGTTTTACAAGAGAAGGTTGAGGTCTATAATGAAAGGGATTCATTGAGATCTCAATTAGAACTTGCACTTAAGGAAAATAAAGTTTTAAAATCTAAAAATGATTGTGAAAATCTTTTGAAGAAAAATGAAATTTGTCTTCAAAAGTAGATTTTGTTATAAAAGAGAATGTTGATTTAAAAAATAAAATTATTTCCATTTCAAATGAATTAAATGCTTGTTTGAAGAAAAATGAGGTTTTGCATAAAAGATTGATGCTCATGTTGCCATGCTAGTGTAGCCTCATCATCTAGACTACCTAATGCATGTATCTCTTCTTCTAAGATTAATGATGATATTTGTATGCTTAAGAAGAGAGTAGATTGTTTGGGCTCCACTATGAGCCATGTGCCATGAACCACTCACGATTGGAACCTTGATTCGAAAGAACATGTTCCATCTTCTATGCATGCACATCCTCCACGGCATACCATGCTCCTCACGAACACCATCACACCATGTATGCTCATGTGTACACATGTACACATTGTGATCGAAAAGCCCCTTGCTAAATTTTGCTATGATCGTTTACATGTTGAAAATTTAGCCAAGAAATTTGTTTGGGTCAGAAATGAGACTAACCCCCCATGGACCCAAAGAGTATGGGTACCAAAGACCACCCCTCTTATTGTTTTTGATGTGGTGTGGGCTCTCACATGACGTGAGAGTGATGACACCTTGGAGTGGATGCTTTCCGGACTTCATGGAAATCAAATTGGATGCATCACTTTCAAGGGAAGATTTGGTGGAGATGACCACCATGTTTTGGAGATAAGGAGAGTTGCTTCTTCGTTTTGGTAACAATCCTTTACTCCCATTTATGTTTACATGCTTTCCATGCTTTAATGTTTATAGCATGTTTTTGATGTCTATGGATTAGTATGTTCATTCCATGTTTTTAGATCCTTGACATACATGTATAGTATTTGAGACACATATGCTTATATGAACCCATATTTAGTGTTCTCTCACTTTTGTTTAAGCTATAATGTACATCATGAATCTAATACATGTGAATTTACATAGTAATCATGTTTTAGTTTTATCATGATGACTTTTATATTTGTTTTGATGCTTCATGTTTTGAATATATGTTTAGATGTTTGTTTTCATTAAGACTAGTTATATACTTGTACATAGAGTGGGCTACAAATAAATCTATATATGTTGAGCTTGATTGCTTATTTGAACCCATTAGAGTGTGCTAGTATAGTCTAGTTTTTGATGATTCATACATTTTAAAACTTGTATTCCCATTTTTGAATATGTTTTGATGATATGAGTTTTCCATTTCATGTATATGTGCATTTTGCCAAAACATTAAGATACACATGTATACCCCTTGAGTCATTTGTTTCTCATGCAAATCTACTTATGGACTCATTTGTGTTTAGGGATATGTATGTATACTTAGTGTGTTGACAATACATACATATACCTTGAAATGAAAATTGATTTAATGTAAGATTTAGATTTTCATGTTTTGATGTTTTTGTGTCAATATTTAACTTCATGTATATGTCTATCTAGTTCAAACTAATCTTATACATATACATCTTTTTGAGCCACGTGCCTTCATGAATACATTTTTTAGTGGACTCGTTGAGTTTTGGATATGTATGTATATTTTAGCTTGTATTAGACATACATATGCCTTGAAGATTAAATAAGGAGTTTTATATGATTTTTCATGTTTTTGATAGAATTATGTTTTAAGGAATAATTGAGCTCAATAAATATTTTTCATGATTATGATCTTCACATATTATTTGTACACTCATATCTATTGCTCATGTTTTGTTTCTCATGAGTTATAGCTTTATTGGTTAGAGTGATGATTATCATGTGAATTTCAATTTTGTTTTATTCCTTTGCTTGAAGGATTTCGTGCTAGTTAACAAGTTTTTTCATTTAACTAGTTGCGGTGTTCTTCATTTTGGTAGTGATTTTCAAACAAACTACAATTTCAAATCTATCTTTGAAAACCCCTACCTTCCAAGGGCGGTAGGATGGGAGATCATGTTCATGTATCCCTAAATTGAAAATCTTTAAATCTTGAATTATGATTGGGTGGTAGAGAATATGATGTATACACTTGAATTTATTGTTATGACATTGGTATCATTGAACTCTTTCAATTGGTATCACTTTGATCTTCTTGTATACTCATATATGTTTTGTATGTATGTATATGCTTTCAATTCCAAGTATATCATTTCTATTGGTATCTATTTTCATACATATATATGTTTATGTTTATGCTAGTGCTTGAGTTTCAATTTTGTTTAAATTGATTACTTTTAAATTGTTATCAAGACTATGCATATTTTAGTTTGTATTTCATAAAGGGGGAGAAATTTGATTTTGTATTTCAATTGGGTATTTGTACTCCCACACTTTATGATTAAAAGTTATTATTTTAAACATATGATATCAACATCAAATTATATGTTTTAAAATGACAATTCTTACAATTGGTATCATATTTAAGAATTCAAATTTGTTTTGGTTTCAAGATTCATGTTTAAGAATTCAAGATTTATGTTTAATTTCAATTGGTATCGATTGTTTTCATGATGATGATTTTCAATTGATATCTCAAATTTTGTTTAAAGAGAATACACAAAAGTTTTGATTTGTATTTCCTATATGCAAGGAGAGCTTAACATCTCTCTTACATTAGATTCATGTTGAGTATATTATAATTGAGGAGCTTGACAACTCTTCTTTATATGATATACGTGTGTAGGGGGAGCTTCACATCTCCTCTTATGCATTACATAATGTGTTATGTGAATTGGGGCTTGTCATCCTTTCTTCATGTAATGCATATGTGTAGGAAGCTAACTTAGCGTCTTCCTCTTCATGAATGTATATAGCATATAACATATATTGATCCTTGTTTATTGGTATCAAGATACTTCATTGACATATTTTTAATTGATATCATGTTTGTAGTCACCCCTTATTGTCTTTGTTTTTTTGTTTTAGACAAAAAGGGGAGAACATTGTTTGCATTGTTTTGATTAACAAAAGGGGGAGAAGATTTTTACCCCTCATTTTATCTATGGTTTTGATTGTTTACCCCTTTGTTGATGATTGACAAAAAGGGGGAGAATTATTTGAGAGTTTAACATGCATATATAAAACTCAAATTACTTCTATGCATGATTGGTACATGTTTTTTTTTAAATGCATGCTTATATTTTATATGCATATATTATGTTTTAATCTCAAGAATATTAAGTTTTATTGATATATAGAGTTTGCTTTGTAATTGGTATCTAGAGCTTATTTTGTTTTGAATATTCCATTTGATATCTAGAACCATTTATTGTTTATGCATACGCATGTTTTCATGTTTAATATTCATTGCATATATTTATTGTTTATCCCTATGCATGAGTTAAGGGGGAGCTTCCTTGAAGCTTATCTTTAATCCATGCATATATAACTCCATGATTTTTGTCATCATCAAAAAGGGGGAGATTGTTGGCCCAATGGCCTTCCACTCTAGTTTTGATGATGATCAACACTCATGTAGTTATGTTTACTAATATTCTTGTGTTTCTAAGTTTCAGATCATTAACAGGATATTAGGTTGGTGATTAGCTTGAACAAGATGATTAGAAACTATTCATGGTGATTCCGGTGCCAAAGCTTAAAGATCATACCTTTGCACTTGGAGAATCACGGAGTTTTGGAGCAAGTCTACTACTTGAAGATGAAGATCGTCAAGAAGACTTAGGTATCTAGTTTAGAGTTTGTGTTTTAGATCCATTTGTAAAGCTTAGTTTAGTTGATATGCTCAAGTGAACACAAAACACACCGTTTCATGATTTAGTTTTGTTTTCATGAATAGTTTATCAAAACAAGTTTAATTGATATATGTATAGTTGCTTCATTCTATACATGCATGCTTAATTTTTAAACAAACTTATTTTGACTATCCTATTCATGTTTTGGAAAATTCTAGTTTGATAAATACAAGTTTTGTTTTTGATAAAATTGACAAGACACAAAATGAATTGATATGATTGATATATGTCTTGAAATTTTTATCACAAGTTTGGTTATCAAAGTAAAATGATAAAACAGTTTTAGAAAAACATATTTTTTAGAAAAACAGTTTTTATTGTGATTAAAACTATTTTTTTGATTTACTGTGAATTTATGGGATTTTTATTGAGTGAAAAGACCTATTTTCAAATCCCGTATCTGTGCAGAACTGAGGACTGGCTGACAGGCCAAGTCGGTCGACCGGACCGGTCGACCGCACCATAGGCCGGTCGACCGGGACGGTCGACCGACGTGCACAAGTCTGTGCACGTTTTGGAGTCTCTGGGACGGTCGACCAGGCCGGTCGACCGAGATGAGAGTTCTGCTCTCAGGTTGTTTCGGTCGACCGGGCCGGTCGACCGCTATTGCCCAACGGTCACATTTTTGACCGTTGGCGGTCGACCGAACGGTCGACCGGCAGTCTGTCAGACTGCCAGCTCAGCCTAACGGCTAGTTTTGTATAGGGGTTATATAAACCCCATCTCTTTGGGGATTTTGAAAAAGATTCTAAGAGAAAAAATACTAGTTTTCTGAAGTGTTTAAAAGAGTTTTAAAAGAGTTTTTGGGGCTTTAAAACTTTTCATCTTTATTTGTTTTGGATTTTTGGAAAATCAAAGAAAACTAGGTTTTGGGATTTTGATTTGGTATTTCATTTTCTATCATATACAAGAGATTTCCCAAGTAATTTTTCTTTGTTGCTTGTTTCCAAAAACACTTTGATTCCACACTTGAGCTATATCTTCTATCCTAAACTATTTAGGATCTTGTTTTTGTGGAAAAAGAAAAGGAAAGAGGTTTGTGGTTGAAATATACCACTTGTTGTAAACCCTTGATTTCTTGAGTTGCTCCCTCTTTGGTAGAGGTGGAGAGTGTTGTATTGGGTTGTTTTGGATCCCTCTTAGGTAGAGGTGATTGAGTTTGGTTGTAGACCTCTTCGGTAGAGGTGTGTGGATTGGTTGTTGTATTGGCTACGGGCCTAACCCCTCGGTTGTGAGGAGGTTGTTGTTTGAGAGAGGAGTTTGGTACTCCTAAAGTTGTAAGAAATCCTCTTTGGTAGAGGTTCCCTCGGTGGGGTTGAGATAGTGGAAATCCTACACGGTGGTGTAGGCGTGGATGTAGAGCAAGGTGCTCGAACCTCGAAACAAATCTTGGTGTTTGCGTTTTGATCCATTGTCTCTCTAACTCTCTCTTATAATTGTGCAAAGCATCATACTCATCATCATATCATACTTGCTTGTGTTGAGCATTGATTCATTCATATCATATATTGCTTGTGTTGTGCCTTGCATTTCTTATTGTCATATCTATTATATGCTTGGCTTGATTGTGTGTATTTCATATTGCTTGGATTGCTTGTGTGTGTGTGCCTAACTTGTACTCATCCAACAAGAGCTTCACATAGAGCCTCAACCCATTTCAAGGGGAATCAAGAGGAGTTAGTCCAGAGCCTCGAAAGGGGAATTCGGCTACACTTGTTGTATTGTATTAGTTTGTGCAACATTTGCATTAGCTTCCGCATTTAGCGCACTTAGTTTGCATTGAGTTTCTTAGATTAGCAATTACACCTATTCACCCCCCCTCTAGGTGTTTTTCATTACTGACATTGATGTTATGGTTGTAGAGAGTACTAGGGTAGCTCAAGTAAAGGATCCTGTGGCGAGCATCGGCGCAGAGGACAACGCAGTTCAAACTTCGATCGGTGAACCCAGTACCGTGGAGTTTTTTGTTGCCCATGTTGCTGCGGAGATCACTATAATAACAGTTCTGGAGGTGTTGGCCACGACCTCAGCGTTGAAAGAGCCTATTGTTGGCCTTGTCCCTGCACAAGTTGAGTTGGCTCCCATCTCTATGGATACTACGCGTACAATCATAGAAAGGGGATCCGGGAGTGTATCAATAGTGTTATCTTCAGCCATAGACATCATAGAAGAATTAGCGCGTCAAATGGTGCAACAATTTTTCACCTCCATGAAGTCCTGCATCGAATTGGTCCATTTGGAGGAAGTTCCTTCGAGTTTACCCAGGTGCTTCTTGAGAATCAAATCGAGAACATCCGTCACACTGGAAGCCCGGAGCAAGTTAGGGCGTATCTGATGTTGGTTGAATAGCTGGGATATGCCTGAGGTAACTAAGGACCCTAGAAAAGGTTAGCCCGATAGACGAGGCTCTGTCGACACTGAGTATGCTTCTCGCCGCTCAAGAATACGAGCGAAAAGAGATAGAGGAGCAGATGGCTGAAGAGGCTCGTCATCCCCACAATTTTCAAGCCGACTACCAAAGGTTGGTTGACGATTTGAAAGAATCTGAGGTCGTCACCAGAGTGCAGAGCAAGTCATTACCACTGCTTGAGTAGCTATTGCTAAGGCGCAAGCCTTGATTTAAGTCAACGAGCAGAAGCTTGATGTCGCCAGAAAAAGGCTGGAAGAGTTGGAAGCTGCTAAGAAGCTGGTCCAAGAAGATCTTGCTACTCATTCCTCCAGGTTAGAGTCTGATTGTAAAATGAAAGTGATAAGAATTACTGTGTAGCTTTGGGCTAACGGGTCGTGTCCACGAGGAGGAATGCGATAGAATTTTTTGGTATTTTTGTTAAGTAACAAAGAATGGAGTTGGTGTCTTTTTTTTTTATAAATTGAAAAAGAGAATAGAGAGAAGGGAAATGATTAAAAAAATTGCAAACTTAGAGAAGGCTTTGAAAAAGGTGATTTTTTGAAAAGCTTGAAGAGTGATTTGTTGTTTTTAATATAAGAAGAAAATCTGGGCTCACTATCTCACTACTCAACGATGTGTTCTTCTCTTGAAATTCTTAGTGCCTCAACTTGATCATAGGAAAACTTAAGTTTGAGTTTAGAAAGTTTTAAGCAAATCAAATAAGATAGTTTGAAAAAGTTAACTCTTTTCTTTAAGAAACCTTCTTGAATTGAATGTTAAATCATCAAGTATTTCAAGTATGAAATAAAAACAAGTTCAAGAGATGTTTTAAAAGAAGTAGAAGTTTAGAAATCCAAACCCATCCTCATGTGCCTTCAAGAATACTTTCAAAGAAGAAAGGCTTAGTTTAGGCATGCATATGATTCCATTGGGTCTTTTCATCAAATCATTCAAAAAGAAGAGGGATCGAAGAGAGGAACAATAGTAAGCCCAGAAAACAAATTTAGCTACTCATGGAAGATGAAAAACAATACATGTAAATAAAGCAAGACATACCCGTGAATTGGAGTGGAAGAAGAGAAAGCTTGATCCTTTTATTGGTGTTACTTCAATCTTCAGATTACAATCACTCTATTCCTCTCTCTCACTGGTAGTTGAACTGAACTACAAATTATAAAATAGAGATACAACTTCTATACTATCTAATAAAGAGCCTAACCTTAAAAACAAAGAGAAAACTTAAACTAATTTTCGGTCCCTTTTTCTCTAAAAATAAAGTATTTATAGGCAAAACCCAAACGGGGGAGGGCGTACGGAGATAGGAGAGCAAACGCTCCCCCAACAATAATCAAACTGCCGCAGAAATGCGGCTTTGGCTGTGTTTTTATGGCCTAGCTGTGGCCAGGTGGCCACAGCCGGGGGGGTACACCTCCTTGTTTTGTGTTCTGACTTTATCTCCTGCTAGTTTTCCCGTTTCAGCTTCAGGATTTGACGAAACAGCTTTTGATCTTTGGCTTTAACCACTTATTTGGGTAGATTCATTTTAACCGATTTTTAACCTCTCTGATTTTCCATGACTTGCCCTGATTTCCTGATTTCGAATTAATTCTGAATTAAATCAGAATTTAATGGGCTTTTGGGCTCGTTTCTCTTTCCTATCCTTTAGCAATGGGCCTGCATTTTATAAAAAAAGGACTTGTAAATATAATTTATTTAGATAATAAATATGGTAATGTGACAATAAATATGCAATATATGTGACCGATCAGAGTCTCTTCAGACACAGCTGGCTACGAAGAGATTCTTATCAGAGGAAGAATTACGGGTTGAAGCATGGGCAGAAGTCGAGAAGCCTCCGGGAATGGATCTATTCTTTGACAGAGCAGGATTAGTAGCCTTCTTTCCCTTCTGTATTTTCTCATTTATCATAACACTCCATTTGTCAAATAAGAGAGTGTTTGTATTACTTTTATTATTTTTTATCAAATAATAAAAGTTATCAAATTCTTGTCTCGTCTTTATTCTTTTTTTGTCTTTGAGAATCAGACGAACTCTTTGTTGCTTGGATGAACTCAGCTTTCATAATTGCAATCCTTGACTATTGTGGAAACACAGTCCTTAGTCATTTTTCGTTAAGACGCCCATGAATGATAAAAAGAGACTCAGGCTGTACTGAGTTTGTGAATGAGATGCAGCTCTCATTTGTAGTGGAGACGCGACTTTGATTTATCAAGAGAGACACGACTCTGAACTGTTGAGAGAAACACTACTCTGGCTTATCAAGAGAGACGTGACTCTCAATTGTTGTGGGAGACGCGGCTCTGGCTCATTGAGAGGATGCGCCTCTGGATCATTGAGGGGATGCGGCTCTAGCTCGCTGAGGGGAAGCGACTCTGGCTTACTGAGGGAACGCGGTTCTAGATCATTGGGAGAAACGCAGGCCTGTGTTCTTCCATTTGATAAAGGGAATGCGGCCTTTAGGCTTGTCAAAAGATGCGAACTTCTGGACGCGGCCCTTGAGTTTGTGACAGAACACGGACTTCAGAACGCAACCTTCAAGCTTGTGAAATGATGCGGACTTCAGAACGCAGCACTCAAAGCGTCACATGCAATCTTTGTTGGATCTTTCAATGCTAAGTCGGCATTGACGGTTAGGGACTTGTGTCTTTGGGATTTGTTGAAGCAAAAATCCACGTGTCTCATCCATACTAGATTTGCTATTCGTGTAGGAATTAAGGAAGACGGCTTTGATTTCTATGCCATTAATTATAGGCCATTTAACGAGCCTATAAATAGGCCACAACCTCTAACAGTCAGCCATCTTGACTGTTTTCCTTCACGAACATATGCTCTGGAGAACTCCATCTTGATTGTCCTCCTTCCCTTCAATGGCATGTGTTCTGAAGAGAAAAGGACCCAAAGCTTCAATGCTTTCTTTCAATCTTCTTCAAGGATTACCACTGTTAAGTGATTTCAAAAAGCATTACTTTAAGTGCTTTCATGACCATGCCTTGGAGAATGAAGTCCAATTTCTAGAGAACTTTCCTTCAGGTAGAAATTAGCTTTCGCCATTATAAAGCTCGGTTTCTTGGAGCTCTGCCATCACCAGCCATGAAGGGACTACAACTCTTAATCCCTTCTTGAAATCTCTTTCTTTGAGATTCATACCTCTAGAGGATGAGTTTTGTCTCGTGAGGATTTTAAGTGGATTGCACCCACAAATCCATAAAGAGAAAAAACAATGTTAGTATTTTCAAAAAGCATTTTGAAAAGAGAAAATGTTTGAAGTATATTTGTAAGAGTTCAAGTAATCTATAAGTTATAGGAATATCAAACTTTTAATTCCTAAACTTAGTCTTTATTCAAAAACAAGTCATCAATCAAAGTAAGGAGTCAAATTGTATTTCTCATCTAGTCTATTACTTTACCCTGAGTCATATGCACCATCGTGACCGTGAAATTTGACTAAGGGTTCTTTAACATTAACTCCTATGCCTTATTTATATTTATTTCTGATGGTATTTATTCTTCAATTCCATTAGGCTTTCTAATCTGCCCATGTAACGAACCTTTAGTCGGTGACACCCAGACCGGACAGTCTTAGGGCACCAGGTGAGAAAACACCCCTAAGGACTTAAACACTCGAGCAGACAAGGCCACGAAACTAAGGGTTTTTATTTATAAAATGTACCCCTTTTAGGCGTGAATACTTATGCTTCATGAGGCACAAATATCCAACTTAATCAAAGGATATATATATATATATATATATATATATATATATATATATATATATATATATATATATATATATATATATATATTTTTTTCAAACTTATCTAATTATCTTTTGCATAAATACTAAGGCTTGCTTAAGCCAAAGCACCTAGCTAATCAATAATTAGATCTGCATATATATATATATATATATATATATATATATATATATATATATATATATATATATATAAGGCATAAGAATTTTTGTCTTTGAACCCTAAGTGTGTAAGTGTATAAAGTGTGCATATTTCTTCAAGGTAAAGATCAAAACTAAATTATTTTCATCAATTTTCTTCCTAACCCTGAAAATCAAACAAGTTATCTTATTTTGACCAAGTATAAGAAATCCTAATTATGATTTTCCTATTCCTTAAAATTGACTTAATTTCTTACAAAAAATATATCAAAATATTGTTCTTACCTTTCAAAAAGTTATATATATATATATTTCTTTTATATATATATATATATATATTTTCTTTGTTTTCTTCTTTTTTTTTATAGTTATATTAGTCATGTAAGAGCCCACCCCCATACTTATCTCATGCATTGTCCCTAATGTATGAAAGAAATGTATAGATGCATGAAATAAAATAGAAAAGAGGAAAGTTACCGATACATTGGGTCGAAAAGACCCATAGCCGTTTCATTTACCGGCACCGATTTCAAGAAAGGTTTAAGGCGTTAATCATTTACCTTAAAGTCATTTCCATTCTTGGTGTCACTGATCTCTACAGCACCATGTGGAAACACGGTTTTGACAACGAATGACCCAGTCCATCTTGATTTTAGTTTTCCTAGAGAAAGATGAAGCCTAGAATTATAGAGTAAGACTTTTTGTCTCGGGACAAAAGTTTTTCTTATGATGTGTTTATCATGAAAAATCTTAACTCTATCCTTATTAATCTTAGCATTTTCATAGGCCTCATTTCTCAACTCCTCTAATTCAGAAATTTGTAATTTCTTAAGGTCACCGGCCTTAGTAAAGTCGAAATTCAACTGCTTGATTGCCCATAAGGCCCGGTGCTCTAACTCAACGGGTAGGTGGCAAGCCTTGCCAAAGACTAACCTATAAGGAGACATCCCTAGAATCGTCTTGAAAGCGGTCCTGTAGGCCCATAGGGCGTCTACCAGTTTGGTGGACCAATCTTTCTGATTTTGCTTCACAGTCTTCTCCAAAATAAGCTTGATTTGTCTATTGGAGACCTCAACCTGCCCACTGGTTTGAGGATGATAAGGTGTGGACAACTTGTGAAATATGGCATACTTTCGTATAAGAGTTTCAAAAGATCTATTACAAAAGTGAGTACCATTATCACTGATGATAGCGCGAGGGGTTCCAAAGCGTGAGAAAATATTCTCTTTCAAAAACTTTATAACAACTTTGTTATCATTAGTTCTACTAGGAATGGCTTCTACCCACTTGGACACATAGTCCACAGCAACCAATATGTATTGGTTTCCAAATGAGTTAGGAAATAGATCCATAAAGTCAATGCCCCAAACATCAAAGAGTTCTATTTCTAGAATTAGGCTGAGGGGCATCATATCTTATTTTGAGATCCTTCCCACCATCTGGCATCTAGGGCACGTCTTGCAAAATTCATAAGCATCTTTGAACAAAGTGGGCCAATAGAACCCACTTTGTAGCACTTTTTCAGCAGTCTTGCGGGGACCAAAGTGTCCACCGCATGCAAGTTCATGATAAAAAGATAAACACTCTTAACCTCTTCATCGGGAATGCATCTCCTAATATTTGGTCAGAACAGTACTTAAAAAGATACGGTTCCTCCCAAAAGAAATGATGGACTTGAGATAAGAACCGGTATATATCGTTTTTGGACCAATGAGACGGAGTTTGGTTTGTGACTAAGTAATTCACTATATCAGAAAACCAAGGTTCCCTAAAGATAGCTAGGAGATTTTCTTCAGAAAAGTCCTCATTTATAGGCAATTCGTTGCATAGAGAATTTGGAATTCGTGAGAGATGGTCAGCAACGAAATTTTCTGCGCCTTTCTTGTCTCAAATCTCGAGATCGAATTCTTGAAGAAGGAGGATCCAACGAATGAGACGGGCCTTGGCATCCTTATTCATCATGAGGTACCTAAGCGCAGAATGATCGGTGAAAATGGTGGTTTTGGACCCTGTTGGCCCAAAGGCCTTCCACCCTAGTTTTGATGATGATTAACTCTTGTAGTTATGTTTACTAATATTCTTGTGTTTTTAGTCTCAGATCTTATAACAAGATGTTAGTTTGGTGATAGCTTCAACAAGAGGTGTTTGGAAGCTTCACAAGTGATTCCAGGGCTCAAGCTTCAAGATCACACATTGCCTAGCCCATGGATGGAGTTTTGGATCGGGTCTACTTGAAGATGGAAGATCATCATGAAGACTTAGGTATCCTAGTTTAGTTTAGTGTGTTTAGATCCATTTGTAAAGCTTAGTATAGTTGATATGCTCAAGTGCACAAACACACACGTTTTATGTTTGGTTTTTGGTTTTCATGAATAGTTGATCAAAACAAGTTTAATTGATATATGTATAGTTGTTTCATTCTATACATGCATGCTTAACTTTTAAACAACTTATTTTGACTTCCTTATTCATGTATTGAAAAATCCAAGTTTGATAAAAAATACAAGTTTTAGTTTTTGATAAAAATGATAAGACACAAAAATAGTTCAAATTGCTTGATATTTGAGTTAAATTTTTATCACATCGTTATATATCAATGCAAAATGTTAAAACTATTTTTGGGTATTTTTACAAGACTTAAAAAGAATTTTTAGAAATATTTTTAACATGTGTTTCTGTCCCAGAATTGTGGCTGACAGGCCAGGTCGGCCGACCACACGGGTCGACCGCACCAAAGGCCGGTCGACCCTTGCGGTCGACCGATGTGCACAAGCTTGTGCACGTTTGGCAGACACAGGGACGGTCGGCCGGGCGGCCGACCGGACCAGAGAGCTCTGCTCTCTGTTTATTTGGGTCGACCGGGCGGTCGACCGGGTTGCCCCAACGGTCACATTTCTGACCGTTGGCAGTCGGCCGGGCCGGCCGACCGGTAGCCTGTCAGGCTGCCAAATCAGCCTAACGGCTAGTTTTTGTTTTGGGGCTATAAATACCCCATCTCTTCATGGTTTTAACTAAGATTTTTAGAGCTAAAATTTCCTGACTTTTTCAGTGTTTTAAACAAGTTTTCAAAAGAGTTTTAAGTGCCAAAAGATCAATCTTATTTGTTTTGAGTGTTTTGTTTATTTCAAAGAAATTAGGGTTTTGGGAATTAGTTTTTGAGCTAAAATTTCTATATCATTTTTGGTGTTTTCCCAAGAGAATTTCTTTGATCAAAACACTTGTTTTCCACACTTGAGCTATCTTCTATCCTATTCTATTAGGATCTTGTTTTTTTGTGGAAAAGAGAAAAGAAAGAGATTGTTTGAGGTTGTTGAGCCTCCAAGTTGTACACCCTTGTTCTAGTTGTATCCCTCTTTGGTAGAGGTTGATCGGGTGATTGGTTTGCTCCCTCTTTGGTAGAGGTTGAGGCTTGTTGTTTGCTCCCTCTTGTGTGAGGTGGAGCTTGGTGGTTGTAACCCTCTTCGGTAGAGGTGTTTGTGGTTGTATTGGCTACGGGCCTACCCCTCGGTTGTGAGGTGGTTGTTTGAGAGAGGAGTTTAGTACTCCTAGAGTTGTAACAAATCCTCTTTGGGTGGGAGTTAGTGGATTGGAAATCCTACACGGTGGTGTAGGTGGGGATGTAGAGCTAGGGGCTCGAACCTCGAAACATATCTTGTTGTTAGCGTTTGATCCACTTGTCTCTCTAACCCTCTCTCTCTTTTAATTGTGCAAAGCATCATTCATATCATCATATCATATTTTCTTGTGTTGAGCATTGTTTCATATTGCCATATCCATTATATGCTTGTGTGTGTGCCTCACTTATACTTAACCACAAGAGCTTCACATAGCACCTCAACCCATATCTAGGGGAATCAAGAGGAGTTAGTCCAGAGCCCTTCACGGGGAATTCGGCTACACTTGTGTGTTGTATTAAGTGTGTTGCAAAATTTGCATTAGCTTCCGCATTTAGCGCACTTAGATTCTAGATTAGCACTTACACCTATTCACCCCCCTCTAGGTGTTTTTTCAGACCCTAGTAGGTAGGGACGAAATTTCTCTAAGGCAAAACACTACTGCAAAGAATTCCTTCTCAGTAGTAGTGTAGTTCAATTGAGCATCATTGAGAGTCCTACTAGAGAAGTAAATCACGTGCTACTTGTTATTAATGCGCTGTCCTAGGATAGCACCTATGGCAAAATCAGAAGCGTCGCACATGATTTCGAACGGCTTAAACCAATCCGGTGCATATATGATTGGTGCAGAAATAAGCTCTCTCTTAAGCTTCTCCCAAGAATTCATACATTCAGCATTGAAAGTGAAGGACACGTCCTTAGCTAACAGATTAGTCAAGGGTCTAGCAATCTTGCTAAAATCCTTGATAAATCTTCAGTAAAAACTGGCGTGTCCTAAGAAGGATCGAATATCCTTCACGCATTTGGGCATGTGAAGCTTAGCAATAACCTCAATCTTGGCTTTATCCACTTCAATTTCTTTCTTGGAGATTTTATGACCTAAGACAATTCCATGTCTTACCATGAAGTGGCATTTCTCCCAGTTCAGTATCAGATTTTTCTCAGCACAACGTTAGAGGACAAGTTCTAAATGGTGGAGACATTGAGTGAATGAATCTCCGTAGATGGAGAAATCATCCATGAAGATTTCTAAGAATCGTTCTACCATATCAGAAAAAAGACTCAACATGCAATGTTAAAATATTGTTGGGGCATTGCACAAACCGAAAGGCATTTGACTATAAGCAAATGTCCCAAATGGACATGTGAACGTAGTCTTTTCTTGGTCCTCAGGAGCAATAGGAATCTGATTATACCCTGAGTAACCGTCCAAAAAATAGTAATACTCGTGGCCCGCCAAACGTTCAAGCATTTAATCAATGATGGGGAGTGAAAAATGGTCCTTACGAGTTGCAGCATTAAGCTTCTTATAGTCAATGCAAACTCGGATCTTCGTGGGAAGTCGAGTTTGGACCAACTCTTTGTTCTCGTTTTCCACTACGGTGAAACCAAATTTTTTTGGAACCGCGTGGACAGGACTGACCCATTGGCTATCAGAAATGGGATATATTATCCCATTATCTAAGAGTTTCACAATTTCAGTATGAACAACATCTTGCATTATAAGCTTTAACCTACGCTGCGGGTCTCTTTAGGTGTTGCATCTTCATTGACATGAATGCGATGTTGAACTATGGTTGAACTCAATCCCTTAATATCAGTCATAGTCCAACCAATGACTTCCCTATGTTTTTTTAGAATTGCTTTAAGATCTTCTTCTTGCCCGTCATTTAAATGGGAGGCAATGATGACAGAAAAGGTCTCTTGTTCGTCTAGATAGACGTACTTGAGATGCGCAGGTAAGGCTTTCAATTCTAAGAAAGAGGAAGGCTCACTGGAAGGATGAGTCAAATTTGTTGGCTCCATATCTGGTGAAATAGGGTTCGAGGTCCAATTCACAGCAGACTCAACAACCTGATCAAGATTAAAGTCGTCAGACTCTAACCCAAAGTCACACTCAGTTTCTAGTTCCAATTCTTCCCTGTGTTCACTTGTTAAGTTCTCAATGAGGTTGACTTCAAATGTTTGGTCTTCAACATCACGGGGTTATTTTTCCTAGGTTGAAGATATTGACTTCTCTAGTCATGTCCCCAAAGGTTAACCTCATGAACCAATTCCTACAATTGATGATGGCATTGGCAGTAGTAAGGAATGGTCGCCCTACATAATAGGAGTTTGAGCCCTAGGATTGGACACAGGTTATGTCTCTAGAACTATGAAATCAACGAGGTAAATAAACTCCCCGACCCGGATAAGGACATCATTAGTTTCCCCCTTTGGAACTTTCACTGAATGGTCAGCCAGTTGGATGTGACTCGAGTTGGACTAAGATCGCCCAACCCGAGTTGTTGATAAACTGAGAATGGAAGCAAGTTGATACTTGCCCCCAAGTCAAAAAGTGAACGACTAATCTCGGCTTGTCCTATGGTACAGGTAATGGTGGGACAACCTAGATCCTTGTATTTGACAGGGATCGAGCCCGACAGTAACTCACTAATGTTAGTGGCTAAGAAGACCTTTTTGGGCACATTAGTCTTTCTCTTCTTGGTGCACATATCCTTAAGAAACTTAGCATATGATGGGACTTGTTGGATGGCATCAAGAAGTGGCACATTTATTTTCATTTGATTGAAGATCTTAATTATCTTATCCATGTGTGGATTTTGCTTGTTGTTTTTTAGCCTATTAGAAAATGGTACTATAGGCTGATGCACCTGATTGATTGACTTATCTGTTTCAGATTCGTCAGATTTTGAAGAATTGGGATTAGATGAGGTGGATGCTTGATTGTGGTTGTACTGAATGGGATTAGATGGTATTGACACTTGATTATCAACTTTCTTTCCCAACCTCAATGTATGAACAATATTACATTGATTCAATGATTGATCCTCAGCCAAATGAGCTTGTTGAGAATTTTTAGAATTCATTATTGGCTGACTAGGCAAGGTACCCTTTTGTCTCTCATTCTGTGGAGCGGCTAATTGGCTCATTTGAACCTCTAACTTCTGTATAGTTTGCATGAGTGAATCTTGGTTCTTCATGTATCTTTTCATGTTTCTCTCAAAGTCAGTCATTCTCCTTTCTAGTTGAGGATTCTAGGATGAAGATTGATTGCACAAAAAGAATACAGAGAATATGAAAAATGTATGTGATTAGTTTTAACTCTGAATCTTTGCAATTTAACCGCTGTAGCAAGAGCTAAACGGGTCGAACCTCAGGGAGAGATGCGATGAAAGCTTTTCGGTAATATTGTCTTCTTATTATCTTTTTTATTTAAAAATTTAGAAAGAAAAGATGAATTGTATGTGAATAAAGAATCAAATTAAAAGAAAGGTTCACAACTTACTAATAATCAACCACCATACATGCTAATGCTAGATAGATAATTACTTCACTTTAAATCTTAAACATTATATTCTACCACAAAACCAAGCAAGATACATAGGATAGAAACTAGGTTATGATTTGAAATAACACCATCCATGTTTTAACATTACAATATCAAGGTTGTCAATCAAGTATAAAGTAAGAAAAATCATTAGAAAGTATTTAGCAAATCACTAATCAACGTTTAACATTAAAATATCAAGATTTTCATCAAGCATAGATTAAGAAAAACAGTTAAAAGTATTAGCAAATATTTGACCTAGTTGCTTATCCTAATGAGTCTTCAAGAATAAAAATTGGAGTAGTCATGCATATGATCTAATCTGGTTATCTACTAGACATTAGATGTGATGGTGGTGATGTCTTAGCAAGCCATGAGAAAAATCTAGCTACTCATGGTAAACATGACAATAAAAAAAAGTAAGAAATAAAAAATAAGAAAAAGCAAAAATAAAGTAAATAACAAAAGAGATATGAAAGAAAGAAAGTACCTTGTATTGATCTGTCACCTCGAATTACAATGGCTTCTCCTTCTCACAAATAGAACTAAAATACAAAAGAAATTTGGAGAAGAGACTAAAAGAAAAATGCTAAGGTATGATCTCTGATGTGGAGATGATTCATAATGAGAGATTTCAGCTCTTTAAATAGGCCTCAAAGCTAATCACACTAGGATACGAATTAGAAGGTTTCCTAATTCAATAAGGAATTCAGTCCTGCAGCAAGTTGACGTGTTGTTTGCTGAATATGACTTATCAGACCGCTGAATTTGACAGAGTGATAAACAAAAGAATTATAGTACTTCAAGTCTTCTTTCTGCATCATCTTGAATCATTGGATTCAAATATCTGTAGAAAAACTTATGATCTGAATACTAAAATGTGTACAGCCAGAATCCGAGCCTGAATTGATTTTGAACTCCATTTAATTTGAATTATCCTCCTTTTCCCTTTTATGATTAGCTTTATCCCCTTCATCTTCTAGGACTTTATCTTCTGAATTTAAACTTGAATAGGAGATGAAGATTAATCCTTTCCTCCTTTGGATTCAATTTAATCCAACTTTAGATAGGATTAGGGATAAAATGAAGCTTCTTGTATCTTTATCCTCTCATTTAAGTAACTACACACCATAATCAAAAAAAGGGTTAATAGCATTAATTAATAAAGAAATGATCAAGGATATATGTGTAAAAGTGATGGTAAAAATGCAATTTTAGAGTACAATCAAAGATTGTGGAGCTTGGTTGGGAAAGTTTTGATAAGTTGAAAAGTTAGGTGGATGGTTGGGAGAATTATGATGAAAATTGAAAAAGTTGGGTTGATGATTGGAAAAATTATTGGCATGATGGAAGTGGCTTGTATGATTTGACCGTGAGTGATCATTGTTATTTTGGCTCCATGAGAAATTCGGGTGATTTCTCCAGCCAAGATTGTACGTTGGTGCATAAGGATTATTGTTCGGCCTTAAAAAGGCCGCATTCATCGGTTCTAGAAAGCGTTTTTGAGCTTGAAACACATGACACTCCTCAAACACATGATTCATGGCTTGAGAGTAAGTACAGCCCGGAGTTGAAAATTGGTTTGGGCTGACTTGATTGACTGGACTTGGTTCCTTAGTTTCTAAAGCTTCCAGTCTTCTCGCTAGGTTAGCTAACTTAGCCCTGTTAGCTATGGATGATTCAATAGAATGGAGACCTCCTTTTGAAGAGATGGAGTTTGAGTTCCTCGAGGTTTCACTAGTAGGTTCCCATTGGATGGTTTTTTAGCAAGATTCTCATATAAATCCCATCCTTCATTTTCATCCTTCTGCAAGAATCCCCCTTGGCACATGCTTTCTAAGAGGGTCTTGGTTGAGTATCCAAACCATCATAAAGAATTTGGCATTGTCGTCATTTCTCAATTCCATGATGAGGACATCGGACAAGGAGGTCTTTAAAGCGTTCAAAGTACCTCCAAAATGGTTCACTAGGTTCTTGCTTGAATTGTATGATGTTCTTCCTAATGAGAGCGGTCTTATGAATTGGATAGAATTTCTTCAAGAAGACCTTGATGAAACCTTTTCAAGATGTGATAGAGCTGGCCGCTAAGCTGTAAAGCCATTTCTTGGCTAAGTCCTTAAGAGCGAAAGGGACAAATCTCAACCTAATAGCATCATTTACAAGGTGTGAGATTTTCATCATTAGACATACTTCCTCAATTTCTCTTATGAAGAAATAAGCATCTGGACTCTAAGCCATGAAACATGGGGAGTGTGTTGATGAACTGAGGCTTGAGCTCAAAATTGCATTCACCAACCGATGGAAGTTGGATGCAAGATGAAAGTGAGGTTCTAATGGGATAGAACCTATCCTGCAAAGATGTCGGTTGAGCCATAACCGGATCTGGTCTTGATTTAAACTTGAGTGGTGATGTGTTTCTAATCAACCTAGATGAATTAGGGTCTCTTGACCACACTTGCATATACAAACACAATCACAAACAAGTTCACCAATAATCGACAAGAGAAAACAATCACGCCTAGTCTAAGGTAACCTTAACCTAGACAACTCCTAACTGGTTGATTGTCCTAGGAGGTATAATGCAGACTTTGACCACAAGCTAATCAGCCAGGTCAAGGCAAGATTAGTGGGAGGTATCCGCGCAAAAAGCGACGGGCCTAATTAAGCCAAACCACCAGCCTTCAGGGTTTCGTCCCTCAATCCCTTTCCTAAACACTGATTTGGCAGGAGTCAAATTCTAACACATTCCCCCTTAGGATAATCTCCTAGTGAGTTCGAGATGTCCCTAAGGCCAACGTCTATCAGATTTTACTTAGGCTTAGGTTGTGTGTGCTTGGAGATGATTTGTGGGCTAAGGAAGGGTAATTACTTCCCCACCTTATCTTGATTTTGGTTTTGCCCTTAGAATTGATTGTGTAGAGTGTGCAAGATATAGAAAAGTAACATTCAAAAGCAAATATCACCCAAGAATGTTTTTTAAACTATATTCTATGCATACGTACCTTGTCTCCAGCTATCTTCAACAGTAATTGTAAAATAAACGTAATTAGACAAATGCCTAGAATGCAAGTCTAAACATTTTTTAAGCAATTAACAATCACTCAGATTACTGTTGGATTAAAAATATGGATTGTGAATATCAGATATAGGAAGAATAATAACACACAAAAACTTTATTTTTGCAAGCAATATGTCCTGCAAAAAAGAGTTTTTTTAGTAGTCCACAAAATTTCAAACTTGCGCTGCAATTTCTTGAAATTCTGTTTCCTACTTTCGAAAGTAGGGGCACAGAATAGTAAGTCTTCTCCTGTAAAGCTTGAGTGCTAAATCTGAATCTTGATGTCCCTGAAATAAGACACCAAACTTGTTAGAAAATAATTACACCGTTCTCAACCCGGCAACGACGCCAAAAATTGATTGTAAAATGAAAGGGATAAGAATTACCGTGTAGCTTTGGGCTAATGAGTCGTGTCCATGAGGAGGAATGTGATAGAAGCTTTTCAGTGTTTTTGTTAAGTAACAAAGAATGGAGTTGGTGTCTTTATTTTTTTTTATAATTGAAAAAGAGAATGGAGAGAAGGAAAATGATTAAAGAAAAATTGCAAACTTAGAGAAGGCCTTGCAAAAGGTGATTTTTCAAAAGCATGAAGAGTGATTTGTTGTTTTTAATATAAGAAGACGATCTGGGCTCACTATCTCACTACTCAACAATGTGTTCTTCTCTTAAAATTCTTAGTGCCCAACTTGATCATAGGCAAAAACTTAGGCTTGAGTTTAGAAAGTTTTAAGCAAAGTGATTGGTCGCTAATGTTGCATATTTAGTATCATATTTCCATACTTATTATAGAATAAAATCTGCATTGTCCTAATTAAATGTTTAATTTATTTGCAGGCCCATTCCTTAAGGAGATGAAGAGAAATGAGCCCAAAAGCCCACCAAAATTCTGAATTAAAACAGAATTAATTCGAGCTCAGTGAATCAGGGCAAAATCAAGAGGTTGAAAACTGGTAGAGAAGAATCCTCTCAGAATCGATCGGTTAAAGCTAAGAATCAAAGGCCATTTCGTTACAATCCTGGACTCAAACGAGAAAACCAACTGAATATAAAAGCAGACGGAAATACCAGGGAGACCCACCAACAGGGTGTGGCCACACCCTGGCCGTGGAAACGCGGCCAAAGCCGCATTTTCGCGGCCAAACAGACTCTGTTGGGGGAGCGTTTGCTCCCCCAATCTTCCCGGGATCTTACCTGTTAGGGTTTTGCCAATAAATACAGGTTTCAGCTGAGAAAAAGAAGACGACCATGCAGAGATAGGATTAGTCCAGTTTTCATTCTTTGTAGATTAGGTTTTTCTTTTCTTTTTATGTAATTTTAATTTGTATGTAGGTTTAGGTTAGATTGAGATTCATGTAAGTAAGAGAGAGAGGCTTATGTTGAGAGTGACACTGATATACCCTCCTCCTTTCTTCCATCGTTTCAAGCAATAAAAGGTAATATGTTTATGTTCTTCTTTACTTTCATTTTCTTTTTCTTTTTTCTACTTTACCTCTTTTGTTTTCGATGAGCTTGCAAGTGAATCCAGAAGCATAAGTATAACGACGTTTTTGTGAGTGCCAACGATACTTCATGAAGATGTTCTCCTCCTCAAGATCCGTATCACTTCATTCTTGCTCGGCTTGATGATATAATGCGAACGGGGACTGAGCTCGATCCTATGACTTATGCATTGAACGCCTCCGAAGCAAAATAGAACACGCAAGGGTTCCAGGTAAGTCATCAACCAAACTAGGTAAGTATTTCTTCAATCTTCTTTCTTTTCTTTTATTTCTTTAGTATAGATCACCACATCTTCCAAATCTTTCATCATTTCTTTTCCAATTCATTTGTACATAGTCACTTTCTGATTCTCTCCACCTTCTCATTCTACCGTTTTCTTTCTAACTTTAACATAACTCGTTTTTTATTTTCATTTCTTAAAACAAAGAAGAACTTTCATTTTTCTTCATAAAGATTTCAATACAAAAACCTTGAACGCTTCTATCGCAAACCCTCCTTGTAGATCACGACCCGCATAGCCACTTGCTATCGCGGCAAGAATTGAGCACTTGCACATCTTTATTCTTAAATCTGAAATTCTTTATTTTGTATGCAGGTAAAGCTTCAATTAAATTTTTGGCGCCGTTGCCGGGGAGGGTAACGGTTTTTATTGAAA
Organism: Agave tequilana; assembly: GCA_038442645.1. NCBI lineage: Eukaryota > Viridiplantae > Streptophyta > Magnoliopsida > Asparagales > Asparagaceae > Agave > Agave tequilana. The sequence continues at coordinate 69,590 of JAVJIF010014602.1, read as the reverse complement.
TCTGATTTTTATTTAATTTTTAGAACTAAAACGAATTTTCTTCTCTGTTGCAGGTTATAGGGCAAGCAAAGAAGGAAAAAAGGATTGCAGAAACATATAAGTGGTCTTGGGTCTCTGTTCCAGAAAACAGAGACCAAGTACCCTCTGAATTGCCGTGTTTTCTCGGCTTTTACCGCATTTCCGCGGCAAGGAAGAGTTCACTACTAACTGTCTTTTTTGCAGGGCTGCTTACTTTGCAAAAACTAGTTTTCTGCAACTTTATTTCTTATATGCCATCATCAAAAGCCTGCTAATAAATCAACAGTAAAATTTTTGTTGAAAAACTTAAAAAAATTGATTAGACGTTTGCATTTTAGGCACGTGTCTTTTCAATTCATTTACTTTACTGTTGAAGAGTGCTGGAGCAAAGTACGTTCGCATTGCATTTAGAATAGGACTCATCTCTTGGTTGATTTACATCGCTTTGAGTGAATCTTATTTGCATATCTAGTACACTTGCACAAACTGATCTTAAGGGCACCACCCAATAATAAGATAAGGTGGGGATTTAATCACCCTTCCTTGGCCCAAAAATCAAATTCCAAGCACTCACTAACCCGAGCCTAACTAAAAATGAGTAGACGTTGGCCCTAGGGACATTTCGGACTCAATTAGAAGATTATCCTAAGGGGGAAAGGTGTTGGAATTTGACTCCTGCCAAATCAGTGTCTAGGAAAGGGATTAAGGGTCGAAAGCCCGAAGATTGGTGGTTATTTAATTAAGGAACGTCTTTGACGGATAACCTCCCACCAATCTTGCCCTGACCTGGCTAATTAGCTTGTGGTCAAAGTCTGCATTATACCTCCCGTGGACAGTCTAACCAGTTAGGAGTCGTCTAGGTCATAAGTCTACCCTAACTTAGTTTAGAATTTTTTCTTTTTTGTTTGTTTATTTGTTTGTTTATTTTTCTTTTTGTTTGTATTCCATTGTGTGATATGGCTTATAATAACAATTTTTTCAATTTTAATAGTAATCCATATTACACACCGACCTCATTTTCGGATATTACCAACCCGGCATATCATAACTTTGACCAACCTAGTGTGCCCGATTGGTCTTATCTGAATCAATATAACCCATGCCCCCAATCTTATGATCAAAATTTCCATAATAATTTCAACTCTTCACAGAGTCAGTGGGGATTCACCTCCCCCGAGTCCAATTTTCAACCAACTTGTCCTCCTTCTCCACCTAGTCCACAATATTTTCAAGATTCATACTCAGTTCCACCAGTCCAAAATAGAAAACTATCAATTTTGGAAATGAGTATGCGTGAGTCCAAACAAAAATCCCAAAATCTGATGGACTCACAATTTCACCACCAATTCCAAAACAACACTTCATCTTTTCAACAAGACTATGAACCCATCAACTATGAAAAGATGCTTGAAGCCATGACTCAGGCTCAAAACGCTCGTAATCGTGACATAGATATGATGGTCCAAACTCTACGTTCTCACCGTTTGACCAGTTCTGATGTCACTAACCATTCTGTTCGAGCCGAAGAGTCATGTTGTTTTGAAATCAAGGTTCCATTTCAGAACAATCATTTGAACTTGCCCAAACTCTAAATTTTGAAAATGACAGTTTGGCAAGTTATTCCTTTCCTGAAATAGAACTTGATAATGAATATGATCATGAACCTCAACTTAGTAATTCAATTCTACTTCCTGATTCAATAATGACTCCGGTGTCTTCACCTGATTTCAATTTCTTTCCCGAGTCAACATTGGATCCTGTGCCAATTCATCATGAAATTGAATCACCCATTTTTGATGATCATATTGAACTTGACCAATTTTACACTTTTGAAAGTCCTATTAACAAATTGGCAAGTTCTCATTTTTATGACATTGAACTCAATGAGATATGTGACCTAGATTCTCAAATCTGTGATCCAGTTCAAATTCCCGAATCAATATTGACTCCTGTTTTGTTACCAGACTTGAGTAATATTTTAGAGTCAGTTTTGATTCCCCCACCTATCATTCTTGAACCTGAATCACCAATATTAAGTCACATTCCATTGTTGGAAAATAACTGTGGACTTGAGTTTCAACTTCTTGACTTGGACCCAATTCCTGAACCTATTTCGACTCCTGAACCTTTACTTGACTTAAGTCACCTTCCTGAGTCGGTATTAGTTCCTATACTTCCTGAGTCCAAGTCAATCATTCTATCATTTCATACTCCATTTTGGGACAAGGTGGTTAACAAATTTGACTCTGAAATTAATTATGGAATTTGAAAATTAGATGGGGTCAAATATTTAATAAAAATCCTTCATGGATACATCATTCTAATGGGTTATATTAAAGAAATATCTGGTGGGTTCCTCCGAACTCCATAAAAAGTTGATTGGGCCGCATTTCGTGGACCAATCAGACCACCACCGGAACCACCACCTTAAGGTAACATTTCCTTCCCTTTCGTCTTTTTCATGCATCTATGCATTAATTCATACATTGAGGACAATGCATGAGATAGGTGTGGGGGAGGGTTCTAACATAACTTAGTTTTTTCTTTTTATTAAAAAAAAATTTAACCTTTTCTTTACTTTTAAAAACTTTTTGGAAAATAGAAACAATATTTTGACATATTTTTTGTAAGAAATTAAGTTAATTTTAAGGAATAGGAAAATCCAAATTAGGATTTCTTATACTTGGTCAAAATATGATTATTTGTTTGATTTTTAGGGTTAGGAAGAAAATTTGTCAAAATAATTTAGTCTTGATCTTTACCTTGATGAAATATGCACACTTCATACACTTACACACTTAGGGTTCAAAAACAAAGATTCTTATGCCTTATAAAGAAAAAATAAAAAAAAGGAAGAAAAAGAAAAAAAATAAACAAATATAATTATTGATTAGCTAGGTGCTTTGGCCTAAGCAAGCCTTAGTATTTATGCGAAAGATGATTAGATAAGTTTGAAAAGAAAAAAATATATATAAAAAATCCTCTGATTAAGCTGGGTATTTGTGCCTAATAAAGCATAAGTATTCACGCCTAAAAGGGATTTATATAATAAAATCCTTAGTTTTGTGGCCTTATTTGCTCGAGTCCTTAAGTCCTTGGGGTGTTTTCTCGCCCGGTGCCCTAAGACCATTTGGTTTGGGAGTCATCGATTAAAGGCTCGTTACATGGGCAGATTAGAAAGCCTAATAGAACTAAGGAATAATACCACCAAAAAAGAAAAAAAACATATATATATATATATATATATATATATATATATATATATATATATATATAAGGCATAAGAGTTAGAGTTAATGAACCCTTAGTCAAAATTTTCACAGTCACAAGGTGCATATGACTTAGGGTAAAGTAATAGACTAGATGAGAAGTACAATTTGACTCCTTACTTTGATTGATAACAAATTTTTGAATAGAGACTAAGTTTAGGAATGAAAAATTCAGTTTTCCTATAACTTATAGATTACTTAAATCTTACAACTATATTTCAAATATTTTTCTATTTCAAAATGCTTTTCGAAAATACTAACTCTTTGTTTCTCTTTCTTTATGGATTTTGTGGGTGTAATCTACTGAAAACCCTCACGAGACAAAACTCGTCCTCTAGGGGAAACCTAAAGGTTTAACGGCTTGTTGCATATGCTCAGTGCAATCGCGTGACCTGCGAAAGTGGTCTAATAATCCTTAGTATAGTTTAGTTGTTTTGCTCGAGGACGAGCAAAAGATAGGTATGGGGCTGTGATTGGTCGCTAATGTTGCATATTTAGTATCATATTTTCATACTTATTATAGAATAAAATCTGCATTGTCCTAATTAAATGTTTAATTTATTTGCAGGCCCATTCCTTAAGGAGATGAAGAGAAATGAGCCCAAAAGCCCACCAAAATTCTGAATTAAATCAGAATTAATTAGAGCTCAGTGAATCAGGGAAAAATTAAGAGGTTGAAAACCGATTGAGAAGAATCCTCTCAGAATCGATCAGTAAAAGCCAAGAATCAAAGGCCATTTCGTCACAATCCTGGACTCAAACGAGAAAACCAATTGAATATAAAAGCAGACGGAAATACCAGAGAGACCCACCAACAGGGTGTGGCCACCTGGCCACACCCTGGCCGCGAAAACGCGGCCAAAACCGCGTTTCCGCGGCCAAACAGACTCTGTTGGGGGAGCGTTTGCTCCCCCAATCTTCTCGGGATCTTACCTGTTAGGGTTTTGCCTATAAATACAGGTTTCAGCTGAGAAAAAGAAGACGACCATATAGAGATAGGATTAGTCCAGTTTTCATTCTTTGTAGATTAGGTTTTTCTTTTCTTTTTATGTAATTTTAATTTGTATGTAGGCTTAGGTTAGATTGAGATTCATGTAAGTAAGAGAGAGAGGCTTATGTTGAGAGTGACATTGATGTACCCTCCTCCTTTCTTCCATCGTTTCAAGCAATAAAAGGTAATATGTTTATGTTCTTCTTTACTTTCATTTTCTTTTTCTTTTTTCTACTTTACCTCTTTTGTTTTCGATGAGCTTGCAAGTGAATCCAGAAGCATAAGTATAACGACGTTTTTGTGAGTGCCAACGATACTTCATGAAGATGTTCTCCTCCTCAAGATCCGTATCACTTCATTCTTGCTCGGCTTGATGATATAATGCGAACGGGGACTGAGCTCGATCCTATGACTTATGCGTTGAACGCCTCCGAAGCAAGGTAGAACATACAAGGGTTCTAGGTAAGTCATCAACAAAACTAGGTAAGTATTTCTTCAATCTTCTTTCTTTTCTTTTATTTCTTTAGTATAGATCACCACATCTTCCAAATCTTTCATCATTTATTTTCCAATTCATTTGTACATAGTCACTTTCTGATTCTCTCCACCTTCTCATTCTACCGTTTTCTTTCTAACTTTAACATAACTCGTTTTTCATTTTCATTTCTTAAAACAAAGAAGAACTTTTATTTTTCTTCATAAAGATTTCAATACAAAAACCTTGAACGCTTCTATCGCAAACCCTCCTTGTGGATCACGACCCGCATAGCCACTTGCTATCGCGACAAGAATTGAGCACTTGCACATCTTTATTCTTAAATCTGAAATTTTTTATTTTTGTGTGCAGGTAAAACTTCAATCAAATTTTTGGAAAGCAAATAAGATAGTTTGAAAAAGTTAACTCTTTTCTTTAAGAAACCATCTTGAATTGAATGTTAAATTATCAAGTATTTCAAGTATGAAATAAAAAAAGTTCAAGAGATGTTTTAAAAGAAGTAAAAGTTTAGAAATCTAAACCCATCCGCATGTGCCTTCAAGAACACTTTCAAAGAAGAAAGGCTTAGTTTAGGCATGCATATGATTACATTGGGTCTTTTCATCAAAATCATTCAAAAAGAAGAGGGATCGAAGAGAGGAACAATAGTGAGCCCAGAAAATAAATTTAGCTACTCATGGAAGATGAAAAACAATACATCTAAATAAAGCAAGACATACCCGTGAATTGGAGTGGAAGAAGAGAAAGCTTGATCCTTTTATTGATGTCACTTCAATCTTCAGATTACGATCACTCTATTCCTCTCTCTCACTGGTATTTGAACTGAACTGCAAATTATTAAACAGAGATACAACTTCTATACTATCTAATAAAGAGCCTAAACCTTAAAAACAAAGAGAAAAACTTAAACTAATTTTCGGTCCCTTTTTCTCTGAAAAATACAGTATTTATAGGTAAAACCCAAACGGGGGAGGGCGTACGGAGATAGGGGGAGCAAACGCTTCCCCAACAATAATCAAACTGCCGTGAAAACGCGGCTTTGGCCGCGTTTTCGCTGCTTGGCTGTGGCCAGGTGGCCACAGCTGGGGGTTACACTTCCTTGTTTTGTGTTCTGACTTTATCTCCTACTGGTTTTCCCATTTCAGCTCCAGGATTTGACGAAACAGCCTTTGATCTTTGGCTTTAACCACTTGATTTGGGAAGATTCATTTTAACCGGTTTCAACCTCTCTGATTTGCCATGACCTGCCCTGATTTCCTGATTTTGAATTAATTATGAATTAAATCAGAATTTAATGGGATTTTGGGCTCGTTTCTCTTTCCTATCCTTTAGCAATAGGTCTGCATTTTATAAAGAAAAATAGGACTTATTAATATAATTTATTTAGATAACAAACATGGTAATGTGACAATAAATATGCAACATATGTGACTGATCAGAGTCTCTTCAGACACAGCTGGCTACGAAGAGGTTCTTATCAGAGGAAGAATTGCGGGTTCAAGCTTGGGCAGAAGTCGAGAAGCCTCCAGGAATGGATCTATTCTTTGGTAGAGCAGGATTATTAGCCTTCTTCCCCTTCTGTATTTTCTTATTTTTCATAACACTCCATTTGTCAAATAAGAGAGTGTTTGTATTACTTTTATTATTTTTTATCAAATAATAAAAGTTATCAAATTCTTATCTCGTCTTTATTCTTTTTATGTCTTTGAGAATCAGACGAACTCTTTGTTGTTTGGATGAACTCAGCTTTCATAGTTGCATTCCTTGACAATTGTGAAAACACAATCCTTAGTCATTTTTCGTTGAGACGCGACCATGAATGATAAAAAAAGAGACTCAGGCTGCACTGAGTTTGTGAATGAGATGCAGCTCTCATTTATAGTGAAGACGCGGCTTTGATTTATCAAGAGAGACGCGATTCTGAACTGTTGAGAGAAACACGACTTTGGCTTATCAAGAGAGACGCGACCCTCAACTATTGAGGGAGACACGGCTCTGGCTCATTGAGAGAATGCGACTCTGGATCATTGAGGGGACGCGGCTCTGGCTCGCTGAGGGGAAGCGGCTCTGGCTTATTGAGGGAACGCGGTTCTGGATCATTGGGAGAAACACAGGCCTGCATTCTTTCATTTGATAAAGGGAATGCGACCTTTAGGCTTGTGAAAAGACGCGAACTTCTGGACACGGCCCTCGAGTTTGTGAGAGAACGCGGACTTCAAAACGCAGCCTTCAAGCTCGTGAAACGACGCGGACTTCAGAATGCCGCCTTCAAAGCGTCACATGCAATCTTTCTTGGATCTTTCAATGCTAAGTCGGCATTGACGGTTCGGGACTTGTGTCTTTGGGATTTTTTGAAGCTAAAATCCACATGTCTCATCCATACTAGATTTGGTATTCGTGTAGGAATTAACGCTGACGGCTTTGATTTCTATGCCATTAATTATAGGCCATTTAACGAGCCTATAAATAGGCCACAACCTCTTAACAGTCAGCCATCTTAATTGTTTTCCTTCACGAGCATATGCTTTGGAGAACTCCATCTTGATTGTCCTCCTTCCCTTCAAGGGCATGTGTTCTGAAGAAGAAAAGAACCCAAAGCTTCAATGCTTTCTTTCAATCTTCCTCAAGGATTACCACTATTAAGTGATTTCAAAAAGCATTGCTTTAAGTGCTTTCATGACCATGCCTTGGCGAATGAAGTCCAATTTCTAGAGAACTTTCCTTCAGGTAGAAATTAGCTTTCGCCATTATAAAGCTCGATTTCTTGGAGCTCTGCCATCACCAGCCATGAAGAGACTTCATCTCTTAATCCCTTCTAGAAATCTCTTTCTTTGAGATTCATGCGTCCCTGTTATGCAAACACGCCTTTTGTGTTGTTTGATGAAACATAGGCCTATTGACTTTTAAATCAAAGTCTCAAATACTTCAGACATGAGTGTAGTGAATTCTGCGTTTGGAGACTTGAAACGCTAAAGCTTGCGTTTGGGGTTCTTGACTTAGAAAATTTTAAGTCTGCTCTTTTGAGATCTCTGGACGCGGATGTGGCAAACTCTGCATCTCAAATGTGAGTGTGGCAAACTCTGCATCTTGAAGTCACTTCAGGCAGTTTTAAGACCCGTGTTCACATCTTTGATATATGCCTCACGTCTCACGTATCAGACGCGAGTCTAACATCAGACTGCGTTTGGATCCATATTTTCTATCCCTGCGTCTGTGAGATCCGCGTCTGGGATTCATGACTTTAGCCCCGCGTTTGTGCTCCTGACTTCCTATTATTTGTCTTTGCAGAATTTTAACCATTAGGTTTTTTGTTTCTTGCAGGTCTTGGCCATATCGATAGTGCTGGTTCTAGTGTCTTTGCTGGGTTCATGGGAGAATATTTGGATCTGCCAGCTTATTTGATTGGCGAGCACTCAGGAAGTCAGAGCTTCTGCCTAAGGGCGAGGAAGATCCATGTAGTTACTAATACACATCAAGGCCTTATTGGACATGATGCACTAGTAATGTCATGGATCCTTCCTGATCACAGTGAGCATGGTGCATCTGAAGGTCACGGGAAAGAGGACGTCACCAGTAAGGTCTCGGATCCTTCCTTCACCAATCTTGCTCAAAGAAGTAACAGCGACAAAAAATTCAAGCTCATTGGATGACTTTCTGGTAGTAGAACTTCTCATTAAGCGAAGAATTACGACTTTGTGAAGACCTTCGTACCAGTTGGTCGGGTGGAATCAGAGTGCTCCCTTGTATTTCGTCCTCAAAAAACACCATTGTTCTCAAGAGGAGAGGAAGTTGATCTGCCGTAGGATGAGCCTTCTGTATCTTCAATGTTTTGAGGAGTGAGTGCAACCTTTCATTGAGCAAGAGGGACTTCTTTGTACTCTTTTATTGTAACACTTAATCTTATTCTATAAGAGAGCGTTTTGTATCACTTTCATATTCTTGAATATCAATAAAAGTGATACTTTTTCTTGTCTTCTTATACATCTTGACTTCTTTTTTTTTTTTTTTTGAAAATCAGACAAATAGAAGTGATTACCCTTTGATTTACTAAAAATGTAACATTTTAACTTAGCAAGTCAATGTTGAAAATTACATTTAAGGAATTTAAAATTACTGTCAGAGGTGTGATATTAACTTAACAGGAGTGGAATAATTTTCGTGAACTTGCCAATCTATGGATGAGAATGACAAGAGAAACTAGACCCATTGGGGATCTAGAAGAATCTTTACCGTTAGAGGTGTGATAGTAACTTAACGGGTTGAATTAAATCTTATCAGAGGTGTGATATTAACTTGACAAAGATGTGAGCTAGAGGTGTAATATTAACTTAGCTCCACAAGAATTTCAGTTTCATTAGGAGAAACAGAAAATACCACTGTCATAGGTGTAGTGTTAAACTTGGCACTGGAGATAATGCTAGAGGTGTGATTTTGAGCTTAGCATTAGTCATCTCGACTTCGATACAGAAGTTCGAGGAAAGTCATTGTCATAGGTGTATTATTAAACTTAACAATGATCTGGATGCTAGAGGTGTGATGTTAAACCTAGCATTGCTCGTCTCAGCTTCGATATGAAAGCCTGAGGAAAAATAATTGTCATAGGTGTATTGTTGAACTTAACAATGAATTGGATGCTAGAGGTGTGATGTTAAACTTAGCATCGCTCATCTCAGCTTCGATATGGAAGCCTGAAAAAAAGTGACAGTCAGAGGTTTAATATTGAACTTGGCATTAACATACTTACTGTTATAGGTGTAGCATTAAACTTAACAGTAATTTATCAGAGGTGTGATGTTAACATGACAATAGTTGATTTGCGATATGAGCAATTTTGAGGACATGTCATTTTATTGGTGAGAATTGACAAGTGAAGTTTGGAACGTCAGAGGTGTAGTGTTAACTTGACCAAAATTTGATTTGCGAAACGAGCAATTTTGAAGACTTGTGACTCCATGTAGGGGAGTGACAAGTGGAAGTTCTTACTCACTGGGGAGTATTGAAACTTTTCACTACTAGAGATGTAGTATTAACATAGCAATGATTGAGTTTGTGGGAGCTACCATTCCATGGAAGAGAATTAGTAGGGGATTTTGGTGGAAAACAACAAGAATTGTCAGAGGTATAATATTTAACGTGACAAACATTGATTTTGAGTAGGCCTTATTATCAGAGGTTTAATGTTAACTTGACTGACACCACTGGGGATCAATAGAAAATGGCTTGTCCGAGATTTACTGTTAACATGACAAGTCTCTGTTCATTTTGTCGGAGAAATGGACAAAGGTATTTTTGTGGCCCTAGCATTCTATGGGCGCGAATTGGTAAGAGATTTTGGAGGGGAGGACAAGATTAAGTCCTTTAGAACTTTTACCAAATCCTCAGCTATTAACGAATTTGGTGTGCCTTTACCAACTACCGTTTGAGTTAGGCTAGCCATTCTATTCCCCTCAGCATGATGAGTTGTCGAGAACTTATGTTGGACTTAAAAGCCGACATTTTCCTCTATCCTTAGCCGTCAGAGGCGTCGGATGTTCATAGATAAGCTAGAGAAGAGTAACCAGGCCAAAACTGAAGTTTCACACTTTGTTTTTCTTCAATGTTTACATCATGCATCATGATGTAACTGTTGGCCCAGAGACCCTTCACTCTAGTTTTGATGATGATTAACTCATGTAGTTATTGTTTACTAATAATCTTGTGATATTTAGTTTCAGATATTTGATCAAGATATTAGTAGGTGATTAGCTTCAATAAAGGTGTTTTGGAGCTTTCACATGGTGATTCAAGAGCTCGAGCGTCAAGATCGCATCTAGCACTCGTTTGGAATCAAGCTCGTTGGATCGCGTTTGGATCGAGTCAGCTTGAAGACAAGAAGGCTTCGGTTTGTGTTTAGTTTAAGATTGTTTAGATCTTGTGTAAATATAGATAGTGTTGATATGCTCAAGTTCACAATACACACACAAGTTTAAAGTTTCATGTTTCGGTTTTTGGTTTTCGGTTTAACTAATATTGGATTTCATGTCAAAAATATAGATATAATATCTTTCATGTATATTGGATTCTATCCATATACAATATGCATCAAAGTTGTTTCAATATCATGTTTTTGTATTTACATGTGTTTTGGAAAAATTGGATTTCCATTTCAAAAATCTAAGTTTTGGAAAATACGGATTTTGGTTTAAGATAAATTTTCTATCTCACAAAAATGGTTCAAATTGTTTGAAATATGTTTTGAATTTTTGTCACACATATTTGTATTTCAAAGATCTAATAAGAACTGATTTTTGTGGAATTTATGTGTATTTTATGGGATTTTTTAGAAGGCAAATAACAAAATTTTTAATCCCCATAATAGTCTGACCTGGTTGTCTGCCGGTCGACCGGACCGGTCGACCGTAGCAGAAGTCGGTCGATCGGTCCGGTCGACCGACGTGCGCAGGACGTGCACGCAGCCTGGGCTGGTGGCCCGGTCGACCGGGCAGTCGACCGTCCAGAGAGTTCTGCCATCTAGAAATGGCCCCGGTCGACCGGCCGGTCGACCGGCAGAGAGCTGCTGCTCTCTGTATCTAGTCCCGGTCGACCGCCCGGTCGATCGGAGGCACAACGGTCAGAAATCTAACCGTTGGGCCGGTCGACCGGGCGGTCGACCAGAAGGGCAAAACTGCCCTTTCCTGCTGCCAACCGGCAGAATTCTTTTGGGGCTATAAATACCCCATTCCTTGGCTGTTTTAAACAACAATTTCAAGAGCAAATTTTCTCATCTTTAGAAGTGTTTTAGCTACAAGTTTTAAAAGAGTTTTTGGGTTTAAAAGATCATTCTTTATCTATTCTAAAGTGTTGGAAAAATCAAAGAAAAATAGAGTATTTAGGAATTGGTTTTTGATCTTTATTTCAACATCTTTCTTGTTATTTTCTCAAGTGTTTTTCTTTGTTGTTTTCATTTCCAAACACTTTATTTTCTCACACTTGAGCTTATCTATCTATCCTATCTATTAGGTTCTATTTTGTAAGAAAATTAGTTTGTGGTTGTGGATGCCACAAGTGTAGAGGTGATTTGTGTTGTGCCTTGCCTCTAGTGAGAGGTTGTATTGTTAGAGAGAGGAGTTGTGTACTCCTAGTTGTATTTACCCAAATCCTCAGTGGAGGTTCCCTGTGTGGGAAGTCCTGTGTGGACGATTTAGTGGAAATCCTTCTGTGTGAAGACGGGGACATAGAGCTGGGTGCTCGAACCTAGAAATATATCTTGGTGTTTGCGTTTGATCCACTATCTCAACTCTCTCTCTCTCTTATATTGTGCCTTGCATCATTCATATTGTTCATTCATACTTATATGCTTTGTATTGTTTGTTTGTGTGCCATACTTGTATTAAAGTAAGAGAGCTTCATATAGCACCTCAACTCTTATTTAGAGGAATCAAGAGGAGTTAGTTCAGAGCCCTTCACCGGGAATTCGGCTACACTCTTTGGTTACACTAAGTGTGTTGCAATTAATTTTTAAATTCCGCATTATTTGTCATAGATTAGCCTTACACCTATTCACCACCCCTCTAGGTGAACTTTCAGTAACCAGCGTTCAATCGGCTCTACACTGATCGACCGTGATGCAATCCAGTGAAGGAAGAAAGAAGCTTTTCTTTGGCGCTCTTTCAAACATCTTGGATCTGACAATTTTGATCAGAGGTGTAATGTAAACCTGATCAGGGTAAGAATCCTATCAAGGATAGTACTTCTTCAAGAATCTGTCGTTGATCGACATCATGAGCGTATTACCGTCTGAGGTTGTAAGGCGGTATGCTCCATTTGAGTAGACTGACTCCACTACAAATGGTCCTTCCGATTTGTGTTGGAATTTCCCTTTGGTCATATGCGTCATCACCATGGGTCTTCTGACAGCTAAGATAAGGTCGCCTTTCTTAAAAGTCTGCTCCTTGACATTCATATTGAAGGCTCTGATAATTCGAGCTTGATAGAGCTCGATTTGCTGTTGAGCTTGCAGGCATTTATCATCTAAAGTCTCCAGCTCTTGGAGTCGCAGTCAATGCTTCTCCTCATTCGTCATCTCCGTTATCAAGGAAACACGTAGAGATGGGATCTAGATTTCTAATGGGAGACAGCTTCACACCCATATACCAAAGAGAATGGTGTAGCTTTCGTCGGGATCCACACTGTCGTGCGATAAGCCCATAAGCATTCACCTAATTTGTCGTCCCAGTCACGTTGGCTTTTTGAGACAAATTTCTAGAGAAGTTTCTAAAAGTCTTATTGAAAGCTTCTACAAGGTTGTGAGCGGCTGGATAGTATGCTGTTAAAGACACACTCTGGATTATAAACTTATTGCAGAACCTTTGAAAGGCTTGGCTGACCAACTAGGGACCATTATCATGGACAATCCGTCGTGGCACGCTGACGCGGTAGATCACGTGATATTTTATGAACTTGATCACGTCAGATGTCTTCACCTCCTTCAAGGGGATATCTTCAGCCTACTTAGAGAAGCAATCAGTTATGGTTAGGATAAATCGATGTCCTTTGGATGAAGGTGGGCTGATAGGGCCAATCACACCCATTCCCCACATTTCGAACGGCCATGAAGAAGTTGTAGGGCGAAGATGTCCTAGTGCCTGATGAATGAAGTCACCATGGATCTGACAAGCGTGGCATCGCTTAGCATAATCAATGGCATCAAGGATCATCTTTGGCCAATAATTGCCCAGTCTTCAGAGTTGATCTCCAAGCTTCAGACCAGGCTGATGAGCTCCACACAAACCGTCATTAGCCTTTTGGAGTATTTATTGTGCCTCTTTGTGAGACAGGCATAGGAGGAGGATTCCATCATGCGATCGGTGATACAGTGTTCTTGTGATCGCACTGTAGTAGAATTTAGGGGCTTTCCTTCTAATGACAGCTGCCTTTTGGGGTCATCAGGTAGAATGTCGTACATTGCGTAGTCGATGTACGGGAATTGCCAATCCCTGAGATCTAGACCTGTTGAAGTCTCTAGAGCTTCTTTGACTTGAAGGTCTCTTATTGGCTTTTGATTGTCTTCAAAAGCGAATCTTAGACAATACAAGTCATGGCTATAGACGAGTATTTTCTCTGCCGCTTCGACTGGAAGAGCCAAGGAGGCAGCGAGAGATGCCAGTGCATCTGCATGGACATTTTGCTGGCGAGGTACATGGTCAATGTAGAAGTTTCTGAGCCTCTCTGCCATGTAGCTAGTTATGTTATGATAGGGTACTAAGTCTTCATGTCAGACCTCGTACTCCCCGCGAACTTGATTAACGAAGAGCTTAGAGTCACCGTATGCTTCGAGATTTTTAACGCCAATCTCATCGACGATTTGCATCCTAATCAAGAGAGCATTGTATTCTGCTACATTGTTGGAACTTGGCTCGGTTATTGAGAATGCACGAGGGATTACGTAGTTCTGTGGGGAGACAAGGAATACCCCCACTCCTATTATGATATTTCCTTACGGGCCTGTTCTCGATGCGCTGTCAAAGAAGAGTTGCCACACCTATCCTTCGAAAGACATATGGGTCAAGCAAACTTCAGCGACCTCATCTGGGAGATCTTTATAAAGTTTGGTCGCCCTAGGATCTGGATGCTCAGCTAGGAAATCTGTCACCACTTGTCCCTCATAGCTTTTTGTGGTAGGAATTGCATTTCATATTAGGAGAGCAATATGACCTATTTTGCCAGTCGACTATTTAGTGACGATGGCTTCGTCATAAGCAACCTTAAAGGATTGACTTTTGATATGACGTGTACGGTTTGGCCCACCAAATAGTGTCGCATGTTCTAGATGGCAAATACCAATGTCAAGCATTCTTTTTCGATCGGATTGTACTGATGTTTGGCTCTGATCATAGTTCTACTCAGATAGTAGATTATCTGCTCGTGTCCCTGATCATTATTCTGGGCTAGTAAAGCTCTTAAAGAATGATCCATCGCTCGTACGTATATCAGGAAAGGTTTTTCTGACACCGGAGCTGCGAAGACAAGTGGTTATGTGAGGTACCACTTGTTTTCCTTGAACTCTTGTTGGCAAGCATTGTCCCAAATGAATGGAACACCCTTCTTCATCAATTTGGTGAGGGTTGGCCTCTTCCTGAGAGATTGGAGATAAACCTCCGGATATATGCTAATCGCCCTTGCAATCCACTAAGCTCTCTGAGATTCCTTGGAGGTTGCATCTCCTGGACAGCGCGAAATTTCTCTGGGTTGAGGTGGATTCCTTTGGATGTGACAACAACCCTAGGAATTTACTGCTAGCTACCCCCAGAAAGGATTTAGTGGGATTCATTTTTAACTGATGTGCCCGCATGATATAAAATACCGTCTTCAGATCTGCTATGTGATCGCCTTTGGCACGGCTTTTCACTACAATGTCGTCAACATAACATTTCACTATTTTGCGTATATGCTCATGGAAAATCACATACATAGCTCTCTGGTATGTTGCCCCAGTGTTCTTCAATCCAAAGGGCATGACAGTGTAACAATATACCCCCAATGGCATCCTGAAAGATGTATGCTTCTCATTGTCAGCGTACATCTTGATTTGATTGTATCCCGAGAATCCATCTATGAAGGATATTTGTTCAAATCCACACATGTTATCGTTCATGACATCTATGATTAGAAGGGGGAACTCATCTTTAAGACATGCCTCATTTAGATTGCGGAAGTCAATGCAAACTCGGATCTTCTCATTCTTCTTAGTGATAGGGAAAATACTGGCTACCCAATCAGGGTGTTGTTCTTCCCTGATGAAATCGGAGTCTATAAGCTTCTTGACTTCCAATTGGATTGCTTACATTTTTTCTAGACGTAACTGTCACTGCTATTGTTTGATAAGTTTCATATCCGGATTGATGTTAAGGCGATGCATATCCACTTGAGGATCAAACCCAGACATATCCTCATAATTTCAAACGAAAACATCTCTATACTCTCACACAAGAGATATTGGATCTTCCTTCTCGGAGGGTGATAATATTTCGCTTATAAAGATGGGTTTAGGGTTAGCCTCATCTCCCAAATTGATATGGGTAACCTTATCCTCTGTGGGTGGTTCACGTTGTTCAAAGAGAATATCGAAGAGAGTATTTAGGTGTTTGATCCAAGGATCTGTGTCCGACTGAATCATTTCTTCATCTCCATCTTTCGGCTGGCTTGTCGAAACCATCTTTACCGAAAGTTCTCTGAAGATGCTGCCGATACTGACATCTGACCCCCACGATAACATGCCTGACGAGTGGTCATGATATAATGACTCTTTAGACTCAGAGGCTGACGAGATTGGAGTTGACACATAGCCCAACCCCCTACAAGTTCGATGATAATAATCAGGGGCTTTTCCTTTTGAAACAAAGGGTCAGAGCAGTGTTCTTCTTCCTTTGCCAAAGTTCAATCCAAGACCACTTGTTAGATCATACCCCATGTTCTCCATTATTTTGAGTACATTTGGCTCGTAATGAGAGAACTGAGGAGGTTCATTCTCGCTTTCTGAATCATCACAAGTTATTGTCTTGGACTTGACTCTTCCGAGAAGGATTGGTCTTTGGCCTTTGCGTCTTGCTAGGACCTTGAATGAAGATCCTTGTGCATCACTGACGCCTTGATATGCCGTGAGGGATGACCTCACTGGTACATGCAATGATGTCAAGGCATCTATTGCCGTCCAGGGGTCAGCACCTACATCAGTACTAGTATCTGACGACACGAAATCAGAAGCAAACACAGAAAAGTAAGCCAAATTTAATTCTTCATTAATATACCACTGCCTACATTATTGGCGGTGTTATTGACATCGAGCTTATTGATGCTCGTTACAAGTGGATTCAGCTCCCAAAGACATTCTTCTTCTGCCTCTGGCTCGACATCAGCTTCGTTACCAGAGTTTGGTTCCTCTGACTGGGGATTCTTGTTCATTTCAAGAGAATCTTGATATAGGAGGGAGTCTGTGAAATAGTTCTCTACCTCCTTGAACGGATGCCTTTCGGTGATTGATCGGCAAAAAGCAAGCATAAAAATAGCTAAAGGAATGTGGGTCGATGTTACTGATTTTGTGATTCTTCCGTAGTGTGGCTCTACGGGTCATATCCACAAGGAGGGAGAGCGATGAAAGCTTGATGCGGCTTCGTTTGTTCAAGAAAAGAGAAAGTTCTTTGTTTCAAATAAAGAATTTGAAAATGAAAACAAGTTGGTTTCAAAGATTGTTTTAGAATGATTTGGTGGTTTGTAAAGGTGATTTTTCTAGATGGTAAAAACGCATGGCTAACTTTCTACTAAGTGCTCTCACTAATTTCTAACTTCTTGAAGATGTAGCCTCACGATGGATCATAGGCAAGTATAACCTTTATGCATAGGAACTATTCACGTTGGGACCGAATGAAAGTCCTTCCTTTAACTTTAGCTTTACACGGCAAAACCTTGGACATTCCCTTATCAAGATCCAATAGAAGGCGAGAATAAGGGAAGACACAAGTGCACTAATGTTATCGGTAAAGTTAAAAGGATAATCTCTAGCTTACAAAAAACAAGTAAAGTATCCAATCCATAGATCATCAAAAACCTATTAAGCATGAAATATAAGAAGGCGAATACTTGTATGTAAGTTAGAGTTAGAACCCTCGTCTTAAGATATCATAGCTCTTGTTTGCATAAGGCTTATTTGACACTATTGAATCTTTTGGGTTTATCAATCAAGTTATTAGAGATTAGTAGGTTAGTAGTTAGTTAGCCATGCAATGGAAGAGTTAGTTAGACATGGTAGTAAAGGAAACAACAAAAGAGAAGAAGTAAAGAGGAAGGGGGTTACACTAAAACAAGAAAGTAAAAGCAAACGGAAAACACAAGTAAATGGAAAGAAGAAAGAGAAGTAATTACTTGTATTAGCTTGTCACCCTTCAAATACAACTCTTACATACTCTCTCTCTTTCACTCGAATAGCTAAACCTAAAACTAAAAGAAGAAAGAAACAACAACTACAATCCTAAAAATAAGATAACAATAATGTTCTAAACTCTAGATCTGCTTCTCTTCAGACCCCAGGGGGGTACTTATGGCACCACGGGAAATGGAGCCAGGGGGACAACCCCTGCCCCGAAGCCCTGGCGCGCCGGTGGCCGTAGGGCCACGGAAATGCGGCCCAGGCCGCGTTTTCGCGGCCTTGCCAGGGCGGCGCGCGCCTAGCTTCGGGCAGCGCGCTGTCCCTTCTGTCTCCTGTCATCTGGATCTTTTGAATTCGTGATTTGATGCCCTGGGCTGACAAAGTCGCCTCCCTAAGGTCAATGGCTACTTGGTAGGCCTTTAATCACTTATTAAATGGTGATTTAGGGTCTTCTTCTTCATTTGCACACCATGGACCTAGGATCAAGCAAGTAAAGCTTTATTTGCAGAATTTATATCAAATAAGTATGCGAATGTGATACAAATCATGCAAAATTATAGACTAATCACACCCCCACCCTTATCTTTTTGGTCATCCCGAGCAAAACAAAAATAAGAAAATTATTACACCACTTTCGCAGGTGACGCTATTGCACTGAGCATGTGCAACAATCCTTTAAACCTCTAGGTTTCCCCTAGAGGAGGAGTGTTGTCTCCTGAGGATTTTCAGCGGATTGCACCCACAAAATTCAATAAGTGAAAAAAATATTTAGTTTGTTAGCAAACCTCTTTCAGGAAAAGAACTCTCAATCATCTAAGTAAAAATGACCGAATGATGTAAGAATTAGGTTCAACCCTCATAAGTCCTCCTATACTTAGCCTTCATAAAAGAAGAAATTATGGTTTTTCTTTAAATTTAGAAAGGATCTTGTACTTCTAACTCATTCTGTTATTTTGCTTTAGATAGATATACATAATGTGTAAGTGTGATGTGCTTGGGATTTTTCAACTAAACTTTGAATATCATTTAATTTTATTAATATTCATCTATTATTCTTGGTCTCATTAGGCTTTCTACTTTACTCATGTAACACATATCAAACCGATGACTCCCAAACCAGATGGTTTTAGGGCACCAGGTGGAAAAATACCCCTCAGGTCAAATATGCAAGTAGAGTAGGCCACGAAATCAAGATTTACTTATATATATTATATATATTTATTGTTGTTTTTTTTTGGGCGTGAGTAATCATGCTTCTTGAGGCACAATTATCCAGCATTTTTTTTCAGAGTTGTGTCTCTAAATCCCAAGCATGTGTGTGTGGTTTATGCATATTCTACTAAGGCTAAATAAAAGGTATAAGTTATTTTCCTTATCCCTCCTAACTCTTAGTCAAACCCATATTTCATTTTTTATTTAAGCTAAAACAAAGATTCCTTAAAAAGGTTCCCTTAATTCTTACAACCTTTTGGTATTTTTATAAAGAGTATGAAAATTCTGTTTTCATTCTTGAGATTTTTTTCCCAAAGTAAAAAGAAAAAGAAAAAGTGAAAGTGTTAGCACCCCCCCACACCTATCTAATGCATTGTCCTCAATGAATGACATGTAAATGCAAAGGCAATAAATAAGGTGAAGAAATGATGTTACCGCCTTCGTCGACTCGGGCCGGCCAAGTACGAATAGGCGAAAGAAAAGTAAAAAAAAAAATAGAAGGGGTAAGCATATAAACAAATTTATTATTATTATTATTATTATTTTTTAGTTGCGGTGTGGATGGCTGTGGTTAGGTGTATGACGGGGCAAAAAGAGTCAGCACACTATCAGCCTGTGATGCAGGCTTAGTGGTCAAAAAGGGCTTCAGTTTTTGCCCATTCATTTTGAATTCCGTGTTGTTCGTAGGATCGACAATAATCACAACACCGTGTGGGAAAACGGTACGCACAATGAACGGTCCAGACCAACAAGTCTTCAGCTTCCCTGCGAAAATGTGAAGTCTAGAATTGTATAGCAGAACCTTGTCTCCCGGGGCAAAGTTTTTCCGGTGTATGATCTGGTCATGAAAAAGTTTAGTCCTGCTTTTGGTAATCCGAGCATTCTCATAAGCTTCATTCCGTACCTCCTCTAATTCTTAGATCTGCAATCTCCTTAGCTCACCGGCCTTACTCAGATCAAAATTGAGTTGCTTAATGGCCCATAGGGCACGATGTTCTAATTCGACTGGCAGATGACAGGCTATTTCGAATATGATTCTGTAAGGAGACATCTCCAGGACTGTCTTAAAAGCAGTGCGGTAAGCCCACAACGTATCATTGAGTTTGACTGACCAATCCTTTTGGTTCTGTCCGACAGTCTTTTCCAAAATGAGTTTGATCTGTCGATTGGTGACTTTGACCTGCCCATTTGTATGGAGAGGATACGGAGTAGATAACTTGTGATTGATGGAATATTTCCGCATAAGAGCTTCAAAAACTCTATTGCAGAAATGCGATCCATTATCACTAATGATCGCTCTGGGGGTGCCAAATCGGGAAAAGATGTTTTCTTTAAGAAATTTGACAACCACTTTGTTGTCATTGGTCTTAGTTGACATAGCTTCTACCTATTTAGAGACGTAATCTACAGCAACCTTGCCGAAGGAATTAAGGAATGGTCCTATGAAGTCGATACCCCAAACATTAAAAATTTCAACTTCCAGGATCGGGTTCAGGGGCATCATGTCTCTTCTTGAAAGTTTCCCAATCTTCTGACAATTTGCACATGTCTTACAAAAGTGGAATGAGTCTTTGAACAAAGTGGGCCAGTAAAACCCACACTGTAAAACTTTCTCTGCAGTCTTGCGGGGACCGAAGTGTCCTCCACATGAAAGTTCATGACAAAAGCTTAGCACACTCCTCTGTTCCTCCTCTGGTATGCATCGTCGAATAATCTGGTCGGGACAATTCTTAAAAAGATACGGCTCTTCCCAGAAGAAGTACCGTACTTGGGTAAAGAAACGACACTGGTCTTACTTTGTCCAGTCAGCGGGTATTTGTCCAGTGGCCAGGTAATTGACTATGTCCGCATACTAGGGTTCCTTGAAAATGGCTAGGATGTGCTCATCTGGGAAATCCTCGTTGATCGGAGCTTGTATGATAGGTGCGTTTGGAATTCGTGATAGATGATCAGCGACCACATTTTCTATACCTCGTCTATCCCGAATTTTCAGGTCAAATTCTTGAAGCAAAAGGATCCATCGAATCAGTCGGACTTTTACTTCCTTCTTGGTCATGAGGTATTTTAGTGCCGAGTGATCCGTGAAAATCACCGTCTTCGAACCTAACAAGTATGGCTGGAACTTTCTAACGCAAAGACAACGGCCAAGAATTCCTTCTCAGTCGTTGTATAATTCTGTTAGGCGTCATTCAAGGTCCTACTCGAGTAATAATTCACGTGCTGTCTATTGTCGGTGCACTGTCCTAGAACAACGCCAATAGAAAAATCAGAAGCATCGCACATGATCTCAAACGGTTGTGCCCAATTAGGAGCAGAAATAATAGGTGCAGAAATAAGTTCTTGCTTAAGCTTCCCCCATGACTTGAAACATTATCGTTAAAATCAAAGGGCACGTCCATTGCGAGCAAGTTTGTTAAGGACCTAGCGATCTTGCTAAAATCCTTAATGAGCCATCAGTAGAACCCAACATACCCTAGAAAGGATCTGATATCCTTGATGCTTTTGGGTGGTGGAAGCTTAGCAATTACTTCTACTTTTGTCTTGTCTACTTCAATGCCTCTCCTAGAAATCTCATGGCCTAAGACAATCCCCTGTCTCACCATGAAGTGACATTTCTCCCAGTTCAGAGTTAGGTTCTTTTCTTTGCATTTTTGCAGAACCAACTCAAGATGATGAAGACATTGTTCAAATGAATCTCCGTAGATGGAGAAGTCATCCATGAAAATCTCAAGAAAATATTCTACCATGTCGGAGAACAAACTGAGCATGCACCGTTGGAATGTTGCGGGAGCATTGCACAATCCAAAGGGCATGCATCGATAAGCGAAGGTTCCGAACAGGCAGGTGAACGTGGTCTTTTCCTGGTCTTCTGCAGCAATGGGGATTTGGTTGTATCCCGAGTACCCATCTAGGAAGCAATAGTACTCATGTCTAGCTAAGCGTTCAAGCATTTGGTCGATGAAGGGTAGCGGGAAGTGGTCTTTACGGGTGGCTGCATTCAACTTTCTATAATCGATACAAACAAGAACCTTGGTAGGTAGTCTTGTTTGTACCAACTCTTTTTGATCATTTTCAACCACCGTAAAGCCAGCTTTCTTCGGGACCGCATGAACAGGGCTAACCCATTGGCTATCAAAAATGGGATAAATGATCCCATTATCTAATAGTTTCAAAATTTTCGCTATTGCTGCCTCTTGCATAAGTGGGTTAAGCCAGCATTGTGGGTCCCTCTTGGGAGTCGCTTCATTGGTTAAATGGATTCTATGTTGAACTATGGCTAGACTTATCCCTTTGATATCCTTCATTGTCCATCCAATGGCTTCCTTATGTCTCTCCAGAATAGACATTAAGCTGTCCTCTTGTTGCTCAGTCAGGTGGGATGCTATGATAACTGGAAGGGTTTCTTTTCCGCCCAGGTATGCGTACTTGAGGTGTTCAGGTAAGGCTTTTAGCTCTAAGGAAGGTGTTGCTTCATTGGAGGTAATATCTGGACTTTCAATCTTGTGATGAGGTACACTTGGGCTTGACGCCCAGTCTACTGCCGAATCTACGATTTGGTCTAGATTAAAATTCTCAGATTTCAGATCAAACTCTGCCTCTGTTTCTATCTCCATGCTTTCCTCATACTCACTGGTCAAATTTTCAATAGAATTGACCTCAAAAGTCTGATCATTAAAAGTAAAGAAAATGTTAATTTTTATTTTCTTTTTTTAAATAAAAAGAAAAAAACCTAAGTTATGTTAGACCCTCACCCACTCTTTACCGAGTCCGCTATGATTTGTACATGTCGTGTGGACTCAATGAAGGCTTCAAAAGTCTTTTCTAAAGAAGATTTCTCTTTTATAGGTTGGTATTGGTATGGATTATATGAAGCTATTTGTTGGTGAGGTTGTTGATGGTAAGACTCGGGGGAGTTGTATCCCCACTGACTCGGTAAAAAGTGGTGATGATTGTCCCATTCTTGCTCATAATACTAGGATTGGGGCATATATTGATTCGGATAAGACCAATTTGACATACTTGGTTGGTTAGAGTTATGTAATACCGGGTTGGTAGTATCCGAATTGAAAGAGGTTGGAGTGAAATATAGATTTGAGTTATAATCAGAATAATTGTAATTATAATCCATTTTCACAAGAAAAAACAAATAAACAAACAAGAAAATAAAGAAAAATCTAGCCTATGTTAGGGTAGAGCTTAGACCTAGACAACTCCGAACTGTTGATTATCCACAGGAGGTATATTGCAGAACCTGACTACAAGTTAATCGGCCAGGTAGGGGCAAGATTGGTGGGAGGTATCCGTGTCTAAGCAACGGGCCTAATTATGCCAAACCACCAGCCTTCGGGGTTTCGCCCCTCAATCCCCAACCTTAGACACCGATTTGGCAAGAGTCAACTTCTAATAACTTCCCCCTTAGGTCAGTCCCTATTTGAGTCCGAGATGTCCCTAGGGCCAACGTCTACTTAATTTTAAGTTAGGATGGGTTAGTGAGTGAGGATATGATTTTTGGGCTAAGAAAGGGTAATGACTTCCCCACCTTATCTTGTTTAAGGATATGCCCTTAGTCTTTTTAGTGCAGTGTACAAGTATAAAGCAAAAGGTAACATTCAAGCAATATGAATCACTCAAAATATGTTTCCTAAACTATATGCAATGCTCACATACCTTTGCTCCAACACTCTTCAACAATAATGTAAAAAAATAAAATAGAAAAATGCCCTAAGATGCAAGAGTCTAAACGTTTTTTATCATTTACGAAGCAACTGTTGATTAGAAATATGTATAGAGTGAGTTAAACAGATAAACTAATAACTGCAGAGAGCTAATCTATGTAAAGCAACCTGCAAGAGACTACAGTTAGTAATTCACCACAGTTGTGGGCTCTGATGCTCTGCCTTCTTGGGCAGAGGTACAGAGTAGCAATATGTCCACTACAGCTCCTAGTTTTCTGTAATTAGCCTCTGTACATCAAAACAGAGAAGAAAAAGAGTAAAACTGTTAAAGTAAATCAAGAAGAAAGAAAACTTACTGTCCCTCCCCAGCAACGGTGCCAAAATTATGATCGAGCCAAACCTGCACAAAAAATACCGAAATTTAGAACAGTGCTAGGTCCTCAATTCTACTGTGTAGCCTAGGGCTAACGGGTCGTGATCCACAGAGAGGGACAGCGATGGAAGCGTTGTGTAAGTTTCTTATTTTAATTTACAAAAACTAGTTAATACTTGTCTTCTCAGTTTAAAAAAAAATAAAAATATTAAGTTAAATTAAGAAGATGGTTGAAGAAGAGATGGTGGTGTTGTTTTATTTTAATTATAAAAGAAAAAAAACAAAAAGAGATAAAGAAAAGTGTTGATGCAAAAATCAAAAATAAAAAAGAAATAAAAGAAAAATATTTACCTCTACTGTTGAACCATAAGGAATTTACCTTAGCATGGAGTAAAGAAAAGTAACAGAAAGAATAAAGGAAAGCAAGGCTTCGGCGAGATCGAGCACAATGAAGAAAAGTGGAAAACCTCCATTGATTGTCACGCTTGAAGAAAATATTATAATAGTGTCACTCTACAATAACTCTTCCTCTCTTTTAATCATGTAACTCTCTCTAACCTAAGCTAAAAAGAAAAATAAAAGAAAAATAAAAATTACATTGAAGAAGAAAAGAAAAATCTAAAGTAAAGCTCTCTCTCTGAGATGGTCTTCTTTTTGCCTTCTAGGTATGAGGGTATTTATAGGAGAAAACTAGAGGGATAAAAAGCGTATGAAGATAGGAAGATCTGGATATTTCTGAATTTGAATTCTCCCCTTATCTCCAAACTAAATTTGATTTATCCAAAAATTCAATTCTGATCTGCAGACTGTTGGCGTGTTGATTGCTGAATATCACTTATCAAATGATAAAATTGAAATGAGTGATCAATAGAAGAATTGTAGCCCTTTACGTCTTCTTTCTGTAGCATCTTGAATCATTAGATTTAACCTTAGGTAGTGAAAGTTATGATTAAAATACTAAACAGTATCCAGCCTGAATCCAAATTTAAATTGCTTCATCTCATCCGTTGATCTTCTCTCTATCCATTTATCCTCTTTGATTTTCAGTTTATCTTCTAGAATTGATAATATATTCACTTATCTTTAGCGAAACAGATAGGGTCTTCAAACAATCCATTTTTCTTTTGAAATTACATAATATTATCTTATCTGATATATTCAGTTTTCAAATAAGATAGCTTCTAGAACCTTTGGATTTGAATCGATCCCCTTTCTTTTGAACTTTTGAATTTAATTGGATAAATTTCATGATTATCTTCTCCCTATCATACCCTGCATGAATTAGGACATTAAGACAAGTTATTTGCAATATTCATTACAGAATATATGTAGGAATGTAATAATATTTATGCAATATATGTGTCCAAACAGCAACTAACTACTAACCATCAACTAGTCTAACTTCTTTATGATAATCCACATGAATCTAATAGCCTCTACTTGGCCTTGCTCTTGCACGAGCCATTGATGGCTCATGATGATGCATCTAACACTCTAACTTCCTAACTCTCTAACAAGCTAACATTACTTTATTTCATGTTTGCTCTTATCGGGTTTTGATGATTTAAGTGTAACTTGAACTTGTTTTGTTGAGTTGGGTTGTGATGAGTTACATATGGGTCATGCTTTGAAACGCTCTTGAACCAAGGACTAGTAATGACCAATGATACTTGTGAGGCAACTATCACTAAGAGGTTAGCGTGTTGGTGGAGTCATTAGTAGTTAGTAGCCGTGAGTTTTCTTTGTTTTTTCACTTTGTTTTAGAAATACCAAAAACCACAAATACCACTCTTTTCTATGTTTCCCACTTCTTCGTATTTCACCGTACTTCTTTTTTCATTCTTTATTTTCTTTTCTTTTTATTCTTTAAAACTTTGAAGAACTTTTTAACAAAACACGTGAATTAACCGGTAAAGCTTCTATCGCCTCCCGTCTTGTGGATTCGACTCATTTTAGCCTCTATGCTATAACGGAAGTATCGAGGAAGCCAAAGCACACACTCTTTAAATCTTAACTTCAAAATATATACTTTTGTGCACGGTTTTCCCACGATCAAATTTTGGCGCCGTTGCCGGGGATGGGAACGGTTTGATTTCACGTTTTTGTTAACCTTTCTTCTTTGTTTTTGGTGTGCAGGTTAAATTTTTAGCATTGCAGAAGTCTACACTTGCTCTTGTGTGGTCGGGTAACTTCTTGTATATTCTTATACTCTGCTGCTAATTTTTGTTTATATTATATGTACACTGTAAATAATTTTAAGAATTAAAATATGATAATTGGATGCTTTAAAACGGTTTAGACATTTGCATCTAGGCACGTGTCAATTTTCATTCCAATATACTGTATTTTATTCTTGTGTTGTTGTGATATTGATAGGAGGTCTACATATTGCATTGCATATAGTTAAGACAAACACTTCAGTAATTTACTCACTTTTTTGTGTTCATTCTTATCTATATTGCAAACTTGCACGAATTAAACTTAAGGGCAAAACCCATTACAAGATATGGTGGGGAAGTCATTACCCTCCCTTGGCCCAAAAATCACCTCTCCACTCACACAACCCAAGCCTTAATAAAATTTGCTAGACGTTGGCCCCTAGAGACATCTCGGACTTATTTAAGAGATTGACCTAAGGAGAAAGTTGTTAGAATTTGACTCCTGTCAAATCGGTGTCTAAGGTTGGGGATTGAGAGGCGAAACCTCGAAGAATAGTGGTTTGGCATAATTAGGCCCGTTGCTCCGGCACAGATACCTCCCACTAATCTTGCCCCTACATGGCCGATTAACTCATGGTCAGCTTCTAACAATATACCCCCCGTGGACAGTCTATCCAGTTAGGAGTCGTCTAGGTCTAAGTCAAACCCTAGCATAGGTTTGTTTTCTTTTTCTTTTTCTTTCTTTATTTGTTTGTTTGTTTGTTTTCTTTGTTTTTTGAAAATTGTGATATGGATTTTAACAACAATAATTCTTTCAATCATAATATGAATTCAGATTTCACTTCGACCTCATTTGACACGGATAACTCCAACTCGACTATGCACAACATGAACCAACAATATATGCCGAGTTGGGATTATCTGACTCAATATGACCCACATCTCCAATCCTATAACCAAGATTTTCAAAATAATTTCTACTCTTCATAGAGTCTATGGGGATTCACCTACCCCGAGTCAAATTTTCAACCGCCATGTCCACAATTTTCACAAAGTTCATCCCCGATTTTGGTTCATATACTCCTTTTCCTGTTCCACCAATCGAAGAAAAATCTGATTTGGAAAGGAGTATGGAAGAGTCCCTACAACAAATTCAAAATTTACTTAATTCACAATCCTTCACACATCAAACTCCACATACTCCTTTTCTAGAGCACCCAATTGAAGAAGAATTTGAGGTAGAAAAGTGTTTGGAAGTCTTTTGTGAAAGAATGCAAAACATGTTGGACTCATCATCTCAACCAAATTTTCAAGAGTCCTACTCATCTTTTCCAGTCTCACCGATTCAAAATGAACATGCATCAATACTGGACTTGAGTATGGAATTCTTGCGTGAGTCCGAGCAAAATCTGATGGACTTACAATTTCACCACAATTTCCAAAATCAACTTCCAAACTCATCTTTTCAAGAAGAACCAATTGCAAAAAGTATGGAAGACATGATTCAGACTCAAAATTCTGTTACACAGCCTATCAGTCGGTTAGACTCACTAATGAGCGAATTGATCAATGAGAGCGAGGAAAGTCTTTCTTGTCAATCT
The DNA here is from genome assembly GCA_038442645.1 of Agave tequilana. NCBI lineage: Eukaryota > Viridiplantae > Streptophyta > Magnoliopsida > Asparagales > Asparagaceae > Agave > Agave tequilana. Next base: position 41,894 of record JAVJIF010014602.1, on the reverse strand, counting down.
TTGACCAATCCTTATATCCCTAACTCTACTGATTTAACCCAAGAATCATGTCATTTTAGAAATCCAGCTTCAATTTCATCATATCAACCTGAACTTGACCAACATCACATCCCTGACATTTTGACAAGTTATCCTTTTCCTGAAATTGAACTTGATCTTGAATGTGATCTTGAGCCTCATGTTAGTAATTCCATTTCACTTTTTGATTCAATAATGACTCCAGTATCTTTACTAGATTTTTTCTCTATTCTGGAGTTAACATTGAATCTTGTACCAGTACACTGTGAAATTGAATTACCAATATCTTATGATCACACTTCATTAATGGGAAAAATGTGTGAATATCAATTCTTTGGTTTGGACCCTGTTTTTGAACCAATTTTAACTCTCATTGTTGACTCCCGATATGATCTGAGTCAAATTCCTGAGTCGGTGTCGGTTTTTGTTCCTGATCCATTTGAGTCCAAATCCATCATGTTCCAAAATCACACTTCATTGTTGGACAAAAATGTTGACGAAAATGACTCAGTAATTATTTTTGAAAATTAGAAATTAGATGGGGATAATTTTTTAAATAAGACCATTCAGTCCATCATTCTTTTACTGGGTCGCATTAGAGAGGTCACTGGTGGGTTTCTGCAAGATCCCCGATATCTTGATTGGGTAGCAACGCTTGGCCCAATCAGACCACCACCGAAGCCATCCCCTTGAGGTAATCTTCCTTCCGTCTCCATTTGTTTCATGTATATACATATTCACGATGCATTGAGGATAATACATGAGATAAGTATGGGGGAGGGTTTACTAACATAGGTAGTTTTAAATTTTCTTTCTTTTACACTTCTTTTTAAAATTTTTTTAAAAAAAATTTCTTTTGTATAGAAACTTTTCTCTTTTCTTAAAACTTTTCTTTTTCTTTTTACAAAACATTTTGAAACAAGAGAAATAGTTTCGATCCATTTTTAAGAAAATTAAGATTATCTTAGGAATTAGGAAGACCTAAAATTATGAAATTTTAAACCAAGTCAAAATAATAGATCTTGTTTAAATTTTAGGATAAGAAAGTAAGATTGAAAAGATAATTTGATCTTGAATTTTTTGCCTTAAATTTATGCACTTCACACTTACACAATTTTTTGGGATTGAAACAAAGACTGAAAATGCCATAAAAATATATATTTTTAAAAAAAATGATGATAAAACTACTTATTGAAGTTGGGTAATTATGCCTCAGGAAGCATGATTATTCACACCTAAAAATGTGGACAAAAATAAAATAATCCCTTTATGTTTTGTGGCCTTGTTTACTCGAGTCCTTAAGTCTGAGGGATATTTTCTCATCTGGTGCCCTAAGACCATCTGGTTTGGGAGTCACCGGCTAAAGGCTCACTACCCAGGTAAATAAGAAAGCCTAAGAAAACTAAGGGAAGAAAAAAAGAAAAAAATAATATAAATAAATGGCATGAAAGTTTTAGTCAATATCCTAAAAATCTTCACAGTCCACAAAGTGCATATTTTTCTAAGAGTTTTATGAAAGGTCAAAGAATCAATTCAATTTTAAATTCTTACATTTAATTTATAACAAGATTTTTTGCATTTTGACTTAGTTTAAGAAAGAACAATTTCTGGTTAACCTCTGACCTTAGATCACTTATATTTTTACAAAAATACTTCAACACTTTTTTCTATTTTCAAAATGTGTTTTCAAAAATACTAACATTTGATTTCTTTCTTTATGGATTTTGTGGGTGTAATCCGCTGAAAACCCTCAGGAGACAAAACTCCTCCTCTAGGGGAAACCTAGAGGTTTAACGGCTTGTTACACATGCTCAGTGCAATCGCGTCACCTGCGAAAGTGCTGTAATAATTTTCTTAGTTTTTTTTTGTTTTGCTCGGGACGAGCAAAAGATAAGTGTGGGGGTGTGATTAGTCTCTAAAACTGCATATTTCAACCACATCTTCACATTTATTTAATATTAAATTCTGCTAATAACACATCTCTTACATATTTCTAGGTCCATGGTGTGCAATGAAGAAGAAGACCCTAAATCACTATTTAATTGGTGATTAAAGGCCTATAAAGATAGCCATTGACTTTGGTGGGTGGTTTCGTCAAAACCAGGGGCCCAAATCTGAAAACCAGCAAGTACATCCGATAGGGGGACATCCGAGAAGCGCGCAGCAGGCGGCGCTGCGCGCGCCTCCCAAGTATTGCCGCGGAAAAGCGGCAAATGCCCCATTTCCGCGGCAATCTTGTGGAGCCGCGCGCCAAGATTCGACGCGCGGCTCCGTACAGACCCTTTAGTACCCCTTTCGCCTATAAATACCCCCTTTGTGCTCTGAAGAGGGACAGATGCAGAGTTTTAGGATAGTTCTCATTTCCATTTTGTAGTTTAGGGTAGTGTAGTGTAGTGTTTCTTCTTCTTCCTCCCTTGTATTCTCCATTTCTTGTATTAGGGAGAGAGAGTGGTACATGTTGGGAAGGAAGAGTGCTTGTAATAGAAGGTGACAATTTATGAAAGGTACTCTCTTACCTTATCTTTGTTTTCTTCTCTCTAATCTCTTTTACATGTTTAGCTAGTCTTTTCTCATATGGCCACTAACTACTAACTATCAACTAGTCTAACTTCTTTATGATAATCCACATGAATCTAATAGCCTCTACTTGGCCTTGCTCTTGCAAGAGCCATTGATGGCTCATGATGATGGATGAACACTCTAACTTCCTAACTCTCTAACAAGCTAACATTACTTTATTTCGTGCTTGGTCTTATCGGGTTTTGATGATTTAAGTGTAGCTTGCACTTATTTTGTTGAGTTGGGTTGTGATGAGTTACATATGGTAATGCTTTGAAACGCTCTTGAACTAAGGACTAGTGATGGCCAATGATACTTGTACGGCAACTATTACTAAGAGGTTAGCGCGTTGGTGAAGTCATTAGTAGTTAGTAGCCGTGAGTTTTCTTTGTTTTTTTCACTTTGTTTTTAAAATACCAAAAACCACAAATACCATTCTTTTCTATGTTTCCCACTTCTTCGTATTTCACCATGCTTCTTCTTTCATTCTTTATTTTCTTTTCTTTTCATTCTTTAAAACTTTGAAGAACTTTTTAACAAAATACGTGAATCAATCGGTAAAGCTTCTATCGCCTCCCGTCCTTTTGGATTCGACTCGTTTTAGCCTCTATGCTATAACGGAAGTATTGAGGAAGCCAAAGCACACACTCTTTAAATCTTAACTTCAAAACATACACTTTTGTGCGCGGTTTTCCCACGATCACCCCCCATGGACAGTCTAACCAGTTAGGAGTCTTCAGGTCTAAGGTTTACCCTAACTTAGGTTAGATTTTTTTCTTTTTGTTTGTTTATTTGTTTGTTTTTCTTTTTTTGATTTTGACATTTCTTGTGTGATATGGCTTATCACAACAAATTTTCAAACTTTAATGGTAATCCATGTTACACCCCGACCTCTTTTTCGGATATTACTAACATGGCATATCATAACTTTAACCAACCTAGTGTGCCAGATTGGTCTTATTCGAATCAATACATGCCCCAGTCCCAATATTATGAACAAGACTAGAATGATCATCACTACTCTTCACAGAGTCAATGGGGATATAACTCCCCCGAGTCATATTGTCAACCACCTTACCAACATCTAGCTTCCTATACTCTTTCTCCCGAACAACTATTAAAAGAATCAATTGACTAGGAAAAGAGGATGGAAGCTTTAGATAAGCTTGAGTGACGAATTCAAATTTTAGAAGACTCAAAATCCCGTCAAAATTTTCAAGTCACCGATCCTTACTCTATTTTTCAAGAAAAACATGCTGACTTATAAAAGAGTATGGAAGCTATGATTCAATTCCAAAATGATCCACTCGATATGATAGAAGCAAGACTTAGTAGATTGGAAAACATGCGTAGGAATAAGGAAACTCTCCCTACCCAATCTTTGACTATTTTCGACACTTCTAGCCATATTGATGAAAACCAAGAATCATGGTATCTAGAAGACTTTCACCAAGATTCAATTTCACCACAAAATCTTGAACTTGACCAATAACAACCCATAGACGAATTGGCAAGTTTTCATTTTCATGAGATTGAACTTGATTATGAATGTGAACCTGATCCCTAACTTTGTGATTCAGTTTTCATCTTTGAATCTATGTTGACTTCGGTATCCTTACCCAATGTGGTCCAATTTCCCGAGCCAACATTTATTCTCGTACCCATAGATCCTGAAATGGAATCACCAATTTCAGATAATCACATTCCATTGATGGGAAAAGAATGTGAATATCAATTCTTGGACTTGGACTCAACTCTTGAACCTGTAACGCCCCCAATCCCACGGGTACAGAGACATTACTGCGATGTATATATGCAGGTCAGAAATACCCTCACGTATATGCGCTAAGCATCAGTTTAGGCAAGAATCAGAGTACGGAAGCATATGGTGCATTATACATTCCAATATAATAGTACAATTATAAAGTTATCACCAGATGTGACAAATATTATAAGAATATTACATCACTGATAGGCGCAAATGGGAGAATACGAGGAGATGTACATGTATGAACAGTACAAAAAGAGGCTCAAAGTCATAACAGGAAAACTCTAGAGCCGAGCTGGGGGGCCTGGAAGAATGGGGCTCTAGACGGTCTGCTGGAGATCCACGCTACCGTGCGCCTCTCAGGTCAGCAACTGGGAGAATTCACACGCTGCAAGCTCTGAGACCTAGACATGAGAATCCAGAGGAGTCAGAACTCCCCAGCGAGTGGTGATGCGAATGCCAAGTGGCGTGTATAGATAAGCACATGTGTATCTGTAAATCCGAATCATAAACATGCCTAGAAAACCGTGTTGTGAGTACATGCATACAGGAACAAGAGAGCTATAGCAGGTGACATCTAGCAGAGAATACGCATGGTATAATAAGATAAGAGTAGGAGACTGGTGGAATAGAATACAAGTGGTAAAACAGGATGTGAGCAGATATAATATAGTAATGATCATAAACCAGAAATCCGATGTAAAATCCGAAGAAAGCATATTGGGCAAAGCATACAATGGATTCATAGTTGGCATCTTTTATTATTATTACTCGTCCGACCTATATATCTAGGTCTGTGTCCTGGTGTACATCTTAACACACATACATCCATATATAAGCTAGCCGAGGTTGGTTATTGGAAGCTGATGAAGAACTGATAACTCATACTTATAGTAGTTCCCGTCCGCCCGAGACACAGCCATTGGGGGCCTAAAATCCCCCTAACACGCATCTTCTGGGGGCCTGAAATCCTCCTAACACGAATCATCAGTTTAAGTATTCCACTACTATAAGCAAGGCATCATACCGGCATTCATCACTTCCTCTCATTCCCTGTATAAGTTATCCTTTTTTTTATAGCTTATTACACATAATTATCAGATTACGGGAATGAGTAGAAACATAACTTGTCATAAAATGAGTACATAACAAGCAGAACGGGGTCCATAACAAGAGATTAGGTACTGCATTCCCGATATGTGATAATCATGAGTTAGGAGTTAATCATAACATATATCAGGTTTTAACATGTCAATGACAAGTGTTAAGGTAGATGACAGGTAATAAGTCATGCCAATACAGGGGACAGGTGGTAAATGATAACATAACAAGTATGTACATGATGAGTGATAGAGCAATAGCTAAGCACAATCAAGCGGAGCTGAGCAGGCTAGATGTACAGACAGCGAATAATATTTAGTCACTAAAGCGCTTGGCGAGCTTACTGAAACGACTCGGCTTAAAGTGCGAGTAGAAAATCCGGCAGCATCCCGCCTAGATGAATTTAGTGAATAAAGCGCTGAGCGCTAATCATGCCCACCAAGCAGAGTTGAGAGACCTGATAGTCTAACTGCACTTCTCTTTCAAGGAAGTGGGCGGAGCCCGGAGGCTAAAGTACACTCGAGGTTTTAGGCACACTCTCGATAGCTACCACGAAACCCATAAGGGTACAAACCTGAAATCATTGGGTAGCCAGCCTGAGAGTGGGCAGAACCTAGAGTCAGTACAAGAGTACCTGCAATGTTAGCACCACACGAGCAAGCTATATTGTGATAATATTTATTCTACTGTGGAGTTTTAGCCTGAAGGCTGAGTAGAGAGTCCGGGACCAAAGTACGCTCGGGGTCTAAGTGCACCCTCGGTAGCTACCACGAAACCCATAAGGGTACAGGCCTGGAACCGTTGTGTAGCCATCTCAAGAGTGGGCAGAAACCCAGAGTCTATACAAAGGTACCTGCACGAGTTGTTCCATCCTATTACAAGCATTATAGTATATCTGTCCGGTACAAGTTAAGACATGTCCACAGAATTCAACGCACCCACCCGTACAAGCACATCGGACTGATATTAAAATACAATGCAACACCAATTCTAAAATAAATCTAATATTGCGAGAAAGGTCACTCGCCTAAAACACCACTTTTTAAAGCTTTGCGCGTCCGAATTCCTGGGAGAGGAAAAATATGAAGCGAGCAAAGGAGAGGGGGGCTTGGCCCTTGGGTGGCCGCCGGCCTTAAGGGGTGGTGCGCCACCCTTGGTGGCCTAGAAAGTGTCCGACCATGATAAGAGAGAGGAGAGAGTTAAGGTGGAGGTGTTGGAGTAGGTGGTTATAGTAATTTGGTGGAGTTTGGTGTTTTAGAGAAAAAATGAAAAGAAATTTGAAGGAGGTGAAGAAGATGGTGATGTTGAATGTTGAAATCGGGTGAGGGAGGTGGTGTTGTGGTGGTGAGAGTTGAGATGGTGGTGAAGAAGGAGAAGAAAAGAGATGGTGGTGAAGATGGAAGGTTTATAGTGGTGGTGATGGAGTTTGTTGAAGGTGGTAGAGTTGTCGCCGGAATAGTCGCCGGAGTGGTCGCTGGAGATGTTGCTGAAGAAGGGGGCTCAGTCCTTAGTCAAGCATGTTGGCTGGCCTAGTAGGGGGTGATGTGGTGATGGTTTTATGGAGGGATTTGAGGTGGTGGTAGTTTTGGAGAAGGTAAAGGAGAAGGTGGAGGTTTTGATGGAGTTTTGGAGTTTTGTGGTGGTTTAAATGGAGATGGAGGAGAAGGAAGATGATGGTAGAGAGTTGGAGAAGTTATATTTGTTGTGGTTTTGGTGGAGATGAAGGAATAGTTGATGGTGGTTAGGGTTTTGATGGAGATAATGAAAAGGAAAGAAGGAGAAAGGGTTTTATATTTGGGTTTGGAGTTAAAGGAGAAGAAAAAAGAATTAAGGGAAGGAGTTTTTTGTAAAAGGAAGAGGGTGAGGTGGCCTTGGCTGACCATGTGATGGGAGAGGGGTAATTGAGTGGTTTGGAGGTGATGGGAGAGGGTAATTGAGTGGTTTGGAGGTGATGGGAAAGAGATATTTTGGTGGAAAGGTATAGAAGGTAATAGAAGAATGGAGAATGTTTTAGAATATGGTGGAAGGAAAAGAAAGGAAAGAAAAAGAAAGAAGGAATTATTTGATTGGAAGAAAAATAAAAATAATTAAAGTGGCGTATTCCCCGGATTCGGTTGCAGATGCGGAAAACTTTCAGAAAAATACCGAAATCGTCTGAAAATCAAGTATCTCAGAACGACTCATAAAAATTTTTAAAAATCAAAAATATTATTTTAAGACTCATGGTGAAATTCATTTTCAAAAATTCTTTATGGTTTTCAAATTAAAAATCTTGGAATCGACCGCCGATATTAGTCGACACCAAATCTGGCGGAAATCTATTAAATTCTAAAAATCTCCAAATAATTTATTAAGATAGTAAATATTATTCTAAGAAAATATGTGAAAGCGGTTTCCCAAATTTGACTCCATTTGTAAATTAAAAATCCGGCAATAAAGCAGCGGTACAATTAATCCCGATTTTAGGGTTTTTATAAAAATAATTCAGAAAAAATCTAAAAAGTAACGAAAATTCTAAAATATTAGAAAATAGTGTTTGAAACTGAAATCAGTCAAATCTGAATATCAAAAAGATCAAATGGAGCAATACACTAGGATCGGGTCCCTAGTTCAGCCTAGGGCTGACTCCGAGTTCACGAATCTGGATCCAAGGCAAAACAATCATATAAATAATTCATAATACAAAACAAATACAGGAAGTAAATCAAAAAATATGATAAAAAATCTGAATACGCAACTAAGTACGTATTCCAGGAACGGGGTGTTACAGAACCAAAACCAACTCTCGAACCCAAAGTTGATTTTCCCGAGTTAGTATTGGTTCCTGAACCTATCATTCTTGAGCCCAAGTCAACCATTCCACCAAGTCGCATTCTTTCGTTGGATATAGGTATAGACCATGTAACTCTGTGATGATTTTTCAGGACTGGTCATATAAAGGGGGTAAGTTTAACGATAGGATCTTTCATGATCCTATTCATATTGGGGACTGTAAATATGTATTAGAAAAGAGGTCAATAAAGATGGGTTCCGTGAACCACTACATTATCTTGCTTGGGTAGCAACACTTGACCCAATCAGACCACCACCGGAACCACCACCATAAGGTAATATTTTTCTTCCCTTTCTTCTTTTTCATACATCTATGCATTAATTCATACATTGAGGACAATGCATGAGATAGGTGTGGGGGAGGGTTCTAACATAACCTAGGCTTTCCTTTTATTATAAAAAAAAGAAGAATTTTTTTTTAACATTTTCTTTACTTGTAAAAACTTTTTGAAAATAGAAACAATATTTTGACATATTCTTTGTAAGAAATTAAGTCAATTTTAAGGAATAGGAGAATCATAATTAGGATTTCTTGCACTTGGCCAAAATAAGATTATTTGTTTGATTTCCAAGGTCAGGAAGATAATTTAAAAAAGTAATTTAGTCTTGATTTTTACCTTGACGATATGTGCATACTTTATACATTTACACACTTAGGGTTCAAAAGCAAAAATTCTTATGCCTTATTAAAAGAAAAGAAAAAGAAAAAAAGAAAAAAAAGAAAAAGAAAAAAATAAAAATAAAAATCCTCTGATTAAGCTGGGTATTTGTGCCTCATAAAGCATAAGTATTCACGCCTAAAAGCGGTTCATATAATAAAATCCTTAGTTTTGTGCCCTTGTTTGCTCGAGTTCTTAAGTCCTTGGGGTGTTTTCTCACGTGGTGCCCTAAAACTATTTGGTTTTGGAGTCACCGATTAAAAGCTCATTACATAAGCAGATTAGAAAGCCTAAAAGAACTAAGAAATAATATCACCACAAAATAAAAAAAATAAAAGGGAAAAAATAATAAGGCATAAGAGTTAAAGTTAAAGAACCCCGAGTCAAAATTACATGGTCACAAAGGTGCATATGACTTAAGGTAAAATAATAGATTAGATGAGAAATACAGTTTGACTCCATGCCTAGATTGATAACAAGTTTTTGAATTAAGACTAAGTTTAGGAATGAAAAATTCGATTTTCCTATAACTTATAGAATACTTGAACTCTTACAATAATACTTCAAATATTTTTTCTCTTTAAAAATGTGTTTTCAAAATACTAACTCTTTGTTTCTCTTTCTTTATGGATTTTGTGGGTGTAATCCACTGAAAACCCTCACAAGACAAAACTCGTCGTCTAGGGGAAACCTAAGGGTTTAACGGCTTACTGCACATGCTCAGTGCAATCGCATAACCTGCAAAAGTGGTCTAACAATCTTTGATTTAGTTTTGTTGTTTTGCTCGAGGACGAGCAAAAGATAGGTGTGGGGGTGTGATTGCACACATTTATTGCATTATTCTTTATTACATTTTCACATTTATCATGTAATAAATCTGTTAAATTCTTTATCTTAAATATCTATTTTACAAAAGATAATCATAGAGAGAAAGAAGATAAAATCAAATAAATATCAGTTAAATTCAGATTTAACTAGATCTATTTGGTTAGAGGAGGATGATCCCAAATTCAGTTGGTTAAATTCAGTTTTTGATGAATCAAGTAGTTAAAACTAAAGATCAACCGAGAATAATGTCAAATACAGAGTCCAAATTCAAAGGATAAATGGATAGAGAGAAGATCAACGGATGAGATGAAGCAATTTTGACTCGGATTCTGACTGGATACATTTTGGTGTTCGAATCATAACTTTCTCTACCGAAACTCAAATCTGATGATTCAAGATGATCTAGAAAGTACACTTAAAGGGCTACAATGCTTAAGTTGATGACTTTTCAAATTCTATCATTTGATAAGTTATATTCAGCAATCAATAAATCAATAAGCTGTAGATCAGAACTGAATATCCACATCAAATCAAGTTTGAAAATAAGAGGAGGATTTAAATTCAGAAATAGTCAGCTCCCTTTATCTTTAGACTCATTTCATTATCCATTTCTATTCTATAAATACCCCACACATCAGAGGCAAAAGAACGATGAAGCAGGGATAGATTTTAGGCCAGTTTTTTTTATTTTTTTTAGTGTAGGTTTTTATTTTTCTTTTCATGTAATTTTCAGTTTTCTTTATGTAACTGAGAGGAGAGACGAGTTTCATGGAGGAATGAGAGCAAGCTTGTACTGAGGGTGACACCAATGCAAGAAGTATTTTCTTTCATTGTTATTTGAATCGAATCGAAGTTTCTTTTTCTTCTTTATTTTTATTTTCATTTACTTTTCTCTAATGTGTTGCAATCTAAGTGAATCTCACCATTGCTAGTGCCCTTGATGGCCTATGGTGAGGAACAATCATTTCTTTGTTAGTTTAGCTTGCCCTTTTATTCATAGTGTAGATCGGAATGGAAAAGATCCTACACGCCATGCTTGATCGCTTTCAACGACTAGGTAAGTTGTAGATACAGATCTGAGGTATATGAGCACTGAAGAGGTAAGTAATTTTTAGGTTTAACTTTTTTTTCTTTTCTTTTAACTTTTAGTTTAGATCACCAACACCACAATCTCCCAACTCTTTTATCACTCTTTTTGATTTTATATATCCATTTTCTATTTTCTCCACATTCCCAATCTACCACTTTCTTCCTAACTCAACTTTAACCTATTTTCCTTTTCTTTTAAAGAACTAAAAGAAGATCTCTAACCACTAATTGTAACTTAAAAGAGAACTTGCTAAAAAGTTTCCATCGCTAGTCCCTCCTTGTGGATCACGACCCACATAGCCACTTGCTATAGCGATAGTATTGAGCACCTTGCACATTCTATTTTTTAGTTCTAAAATTTTGTATTCTTGTGTGCAGGTAACACCTCAATTTAATTTTCGTGCCGTTGCCTAGGAGGGACGGTAAGTTATTCTCTTTTTAGATTTACATTTTTTGTTAACTTTCTTCTTTGTTCTTGGTGTATAGGTTCAACAACAAGAAAATTTTTGCTGCAACGGACATATAAGTGGCCCTGGACTCTGCTCTAGAAAGCAGAGCCCAGAAGCCCTTAGATTTGCTACATTCCAGTGGCAAACTGAGTGAACTACTAACCTGTATTTCTGCAGGTTGGCTGAATTGCAAGCTGAAATTCTGTGGTTATTTATTTTCTTGTTTGTCTCATTGTATATACTTTCTAACCTCAACAATAAAAAGATGTTTGTTAATTGCTAAAAATGGTTTAGACTTGTATTTAGGCACGTGTCTAATTAGTTTGCATTTTTTTTATTACTGTTGAAGAGTGCTGGAGCAAAACGTACATATGCATAACATATAGTTTAGGAAACATTCTTGGGTGATATTTGCTTGTGAATGTTACTTTTCTATATCTTGCACACTTTGCACAATTAATTTTAAGGGCTTGTCCTATAAACAAGATAAGGTGGGGGAAGTCATTACCCTTCCTTAGCCCACAAACCATCTCCTCACTCACTAGTTAGCCTAACTAAAACTGAGTAGACGTTGGCCCTAGGGACATCTCGGACTCATATAGGAGACTGACCTAAGGGGGAAGTTGATTTGAATTTGACTCTTGCCAAATCGCTGACTAAGTTGGGGATTGAGGGGCGAAACCCCGAAGGTTGGTGGTTTGGCATAATTAGGCCTGTTGCTGAGGCACGGATACCTCCCACCGATCTTGCCCCTACCTTGTCGATTAACTTGTGGTCAGATTCTGCAATATACCCCCGTGGACAGTCTAACCAGTTGGAGTCATCTAGGTCTAAGGTTTACCCTAACTTAGGTTAGATTTTTTTCTTTTTGTTTGTTTATTTGTTTGTTTTTTTCTTTGTTTGTTTTTCTTTTTTTGATTTTGACATTTCTTGTGTGATATGACTTATAACAACAAATTTTCAAACTTTAATGGTAATCTATGTTACACCCCGACCTCTTTTTCGAATATTACCAACCTGACATATCATAACTTTAACCAACTTAGTGTGCCAGATTGGTCTTATTCGAATCAATACATGCCCCAATCCTAATACTATGAACAAGACTGGAATGATCATCACTACTCTTCACAGAGTCAATGGGGATATAACTCCCCGAGTCATATTGTCAACTACCTTACCAACATCCAGCTTCCTATACTCCTTCTCCTGAATAACCATTAGAAGAATCAATTGAATAGGAAAAGAGGATGGAAGCCTTCGATGAGCTTGAGCGACGAATTTAAATTTAGAAGACTCAAAATCCCATCAAAATTTTCAAGCCACCGATCCTTACTCTATTTTTCAAGAAAAACACGCCGACTTAGAAAAGAGTATGGAATCCATGATTCAATTCCAAAATGATCCACTCAATATGATAGAAGTAAGACTTAGTAGATTGAAAAACATGCGTAGGAATAAGAAAACTCTCCCTACCCAATCTTTGACTATTTTTGACACTTCTAGCCATATTTATGAAAACCAAGAATTATGGTATCTTGAAGACTTTGACCAAGATTCAATTTCACAACAAAATCTTGAACTTGACCAATATCAACCCATAGACGAATTGGCAAGTTTTCATTTTAATGAGATTGAACTTGATTATGAATGTGAACCCGATCCCCAACTTTGTGATTCAGTTTTCATCTTCGAATCTATGTTGACTTCGGTATCCTTACCGAATTTGGACCAATTTCCTGAGCCAACATTTATTCTCCTACCCATAGATTCAGAAATAGAATCACCAATTTTGGATAGTCATATTTCATTGATGGGAAAAGAATGTGAATATCAATTCTTGGACATGGACTCAACTCTTGAACCAAAACTAACTCTCGAACCCAAAGTTAATTTTTTCGAGTTAGTATTGGTTCCTGAACCTATCATTCTTGAGCCAAGTCAACCATTCTGCCAAGTCACATTCTTTTGTTGGACATAGGTATAGTCCATGATAACTCTGTGATGATTTTTCAGGACTGGTCATGTAAAGGGAGTAAGTTTAACGATAGGATCTTTCATGTTCTTATTCATATTGGGGACTGTAAATATGTAATTAGAAAAAAGGTCAATAAAGGTGGGTTCCATGAACAACCACATTATCTTGATTGGTTAGCAACGCTTGACTCAATCAGACCACCATCGGAACCATCACCATAAGGTAATATTTTCCTTCCCTTTCTTCTTTTTCATGCATCTATGCATTAATTCATACATTGAAGACAATGCATGAGGTAGGTGTAGGGGAGGGTTCTAACATAACCTAAGTTTTCCTTTTATTATAAAAAAAGAAGAAATTTTTTTTTAACATTTTCTTTACTTGTAAAAACTTTTTGAAAATAGAAATAATATTTTGACATATTCTTTGTAAGAAATTAAGTCAATTTTAGGGAATAGGAAAATCATAATTAGGATTTCTAACACTTGGTCAAAATAATATTATTTGTTTGATTTTCAAGGTTAGGAAGATAATTTGAAAAAGTAATTTAGTCTTGATTTTTACCTTGACGATATATGCATACTTTATATATTTTTGGTTCAAGAATGATAGGTTGTTAGGATGAACCATAGTTGGTTTTTGAATAATGCAACTTAGTTAGAATCGTGTATTAATTTTTCTTGCATGATATATTTGTAATAACCTAGGGTGAATCATATCAATCTTAAGATGAAGATCAAGCTCTTTAATTTGCAATAGGGTTGTGGTAGAAGATCAGCAAAACCACGTCTTTAATCTCATATTTTCATCACCAATCTAATCTCTCTTTTCTTACTTGAAGCATACAGAGGAATCGAGTCGAAAAGCTTTCATCGCATCCTTCCCTGAGGATCACGACCCGCTTGAGCCCTTGCTACAGCGGATTCGCATTGAGACTAAGAATTCTGAACTTTATTTCAATCGATAAAATCTCAATCAATAAGAAGAAAGAAGAAGATGTAGAGATTTAGGAAAAAGGCCCAAGGCTTCAGAGCATTGCCTTTTAAACCCTAGGAGAACGAACAGTCGCTCAATCAAGACCCAACACGTATCATGATGGATCAAATCAAAACTGTCGCATCAGATATGCAATACACATCTCGAGTGCAATGTCCCAAAAAGTGACAGTAACCTGATCGACATTGCCACAGATGGGACATGCATTTAAGGCTCTGCCAGCCTGTAAAGCCACTCAAGCCACTAAAAGACAAGAACTAAAGTGACAGCAATCGACCTGAATCTAGGTCCAGAATTCTTTCTCTATTTGCTCTCCTCTCCATCTCTTAGAGTTTCCAGAAACTCATATCTCCTGAGAAAAGGTTTCCAACCCCCTCCAAAGAGAGGAAATCATGGGGACATCTATAATGGTCAGTTTTTGACCTCCATGAGATCACGCCATGTGTCCATCTAACACCAAAAAAGCACGCAAAACTTGGCAGCTTTCAGAATCTCGACCGGTAGTCCTCATTCAATTCAAACTTTGAACGGTTCAGGTAGTTAGAAGAATAAGATAAAATCAGTTGTGAGAATCTCTAAGAAAATCTCTATTTGAACTCAATAGTTACCATTCGGGAACAGATCAACCACATCAGCAACTGGACGCAGACTAACAGATAAAGATAAACTCTCGTCCAATTAATTAAAACCTAGATGTTTAGCTCTAACTATCTCTAATATAAGCGGTTAAATATTTAAACAGAGCTGAACTCTGCAGCCTTATCCAACAGACATTATATGTATAAATATGAGATCCCTTCTAACTAGGAGGGGACAATCATTTGAGCCCAACAACCCTAGCATAGCAGAGAATCACCTTTGTAATCACCATTATTATAGTGAAATCTCTTTCTCCATTGTTTTTTCCTTTCGGATTTTTTCACGTAATTCTCTATGTTTGTGATGGATTTTCAGTGATTTTCTTTTCACATCTCCACAAATCTGGTTCGTGGATTAATTCCCTAGGAATTACCCACAACAGCTATAAATTAGTCATATTATACCTGCAAGTAGTTAATGTCTTATCATTTATGCTTATATTTGTCGTAGTGTTCGTGGACTACAGTGAACCTTTGAAAGAAGATCACTCGTATAGAGTATGGTTTCGTTTGCTCTGAACGCATTCAGTTATTGAGTAAAGTATAATAATTTCTAAAAGCTAGAAAGTGTTGGGAAACAATCTATATGCTCTGATACCAACTGTTGTGAATTTCAGGGGAGGACGCCCCCATGACCAGATCGACTGGGGAAGCGCAGTGGAAACAAACCACATGATCTAGTAAGGCAACATGAAGAAGAAAAAAAGAAGATATTCCAAGTAGATAGAAAACCAACAAACAATATAACGTGATTCCACTGATTAAACAGATTGTGTGTACGTCCACGGGATAAGGGGAGAAACTTTATTAAAACATTAGGAGAGTACAATAAGAATTACTTATACCTCACACTGAGAAGATTACAAGCCCTCGATGGTCGCTAAGAACAGCAAACCCTTGTGGCTAAGCTTCTCCCATGAATCTCTCACCTAGATGAATTATACCCTTAGGAATTACAAATTCATTGGATTCTCTTTGAATACATTGAAGGCCACCCTTAAGAGTTTATTTATAGGCCATAGAACTCTCCTAATCCAAAATAAACTTCATCAATTAGAATAAAAGAAACTTGAATCCAACTCGGACTCAAAACAGATCAAGAAAAAGAAACTGTCGATCTAATATTAATTGACTACCTTCATGACGTATTCACGTCATAATCCTAACAATCTCCCCATTGACTTGAATAAGTCTAAGTCCGAGAATAGCCACCATGTTCCATGTGCTCGCATCCACGCACAATTGAACAAACTTGACTTCATCTTCATCTCACTCTCTCTTCTCTATAACCCCTTCATAGGGTTCACAACTTAATCAGGTTGAATAAGTTTAGGTCTAATCTGAACTTTATTACCCAGGATCTCTTTGATCTACACAAGATTTATGAGAATTTGCTCGACCATAGGAATAACGATCTGGACTACCTTGTTGCGTGCCTAGTTCTAATCTCTTTTCGGGGTACAACTGAACATTCGAGCTTGAAACTATCATAGTCTTTGATTGTTCCACAACCACCACTTTCGACGCCGAGGATAACTGCAATCCACCAACTGTAACTTTTGAATT
Source organism: Agave tequilana (assembly GCA_038442645.1). NCBI lineage: Eukaryota > Viridiplantae > Streptophyta > Magnoliopsida > Asparagales > Asparagaceae > Agave > Agave tequilana. The sequence goes on along the minus strand of JAVJIF010014602.1, from coordinate 25,413 downwards.
TTGCAACATATACAGATTGTTGATACATTCAGCTTGAAACATCACATGGGCCTCTTTGAAAACTTTCATAAGATCACCTTTCAAACTGAAACAGAACCCTTCCGTTGTAAGGATCCAAAGAGATGAGATTGTACCTTGATTCGGGAACATGACAAACGCCTTGAAGAGTAGTGATACACCATCATGAGATCGAAACTGGATTGTTCCTTCGCCAATCACCTTGCTTGTAGTAGAATTCCCCATGAAGACTTCTTTCCCTTGAACCAAAGTATATGAAGAGAACATCTTTCTATTGGAACTGATATGTTATGAATACCCAGAATTTATGACCCATCTATCTTTGTTATCAACTGATCTGTCTGTAATAATAGAATGATGCACTATTCTTCATCTCCTCCTACTAGTTTAGTTACATTAACAACTGGTTGTTTCTTTTTTTCGATGCTAATACTCAGATCTAATGCTCCCCTTCTTGGGACAATAGTTGTACATCAAATTCTTATGTTTTGAGTTACTCGTGGAGCTTCCATTATTTCTCTTCTCCCTTGAATAATGAACTTGCCCGGAGATGAGACTCACACGTCAAGTGGGTGTCAATTTTGTCCTTCTTGAGCAGATGCTCCTTGACCTCATTGACCTTGATTGTTGACTTGCCTCCATAGATGATAGCTTCCCATGACCATATCTGTATGCTCTGATACCAATTATTGTGAATTTCAGGGAAGGATGCCCCCATGATCGGATCGAGTGGGGCGGTGCAGCAGAAACAAACCACAGGATTTACTAAGGCAACGTGAAGAAGAGAAGAAGAAGAAGATATTTCAAAGTAGATAAAAAGCCAACAAACAATATAATGTGGTTCCACCGATCAAACAGATCGTATGTACGTTCACGGGAGAAGGGGAGAAACTTTCTTAAAACTTTGAGGAGTACAATAAGAATTATTTACACCTCAGGCTGAGAAGATTACAAGCCCTTGATGATCGCCAAGAACAGTAAACCCTTGTGGCTAAGCTTCTCTCACGAATCTCTCACCTAGATGAATTATACCCTTAGGAATTATAAATTCATTGGATTCTCTTCGAATACATTGAAGGCACCCCTAAGGGGTTATTTATAGACCATAGAGCTCTCCTAGTCTTAAACAAACTCCATTAATCAGAAAAAGAAAACTTGAATCCAACTCGGACGCAAAACAGATCTAGAAAAAAAAAACTGTAAGATTCGACATTAATTGACTATCTTCATGACGTATTCGCGTCATAATCCTAAGAAAGATTGGGGAAATACAATGATTCACCATTGAGAAGGTGATAATCAGAACTTGAGATCAAGCTCTACAAGTCGTGGGATTTTGCATGGGAAATGGTCAAATTAACTTCCAATTTGATCCGCGATTCTGCTGTTGGCTCGTGGCTAGACTCGTTATGTTCACTCCCCTAATTGTCCATGAATAAAGAGGGGCAAAAGAATAGATAGAAGGAAAGAAAAAGGGGGCAAAAAAAAAAGTGTTCCTAGCTGGAGAGCTGTGATCACTTTTCGATCAATTTCTACAGCTTCATTTGCCTCGGCTTGAGTGCAACTGAAATGTACTACATTTGACAAAGTTGCAGCCCCACCACCAACAGAGAATGAAACATTTTCATTGTGTTTAGCTTGCTGAAATTTGAGCTGCAGAAAATAAAGTGCAATGCGCCCATTTTCTATAAGATGGAGCTATAACTGCAACAGTTAAAAGCCAATTTGGCACCAATAAAAATCTGACCCAAGCTCTAACCACAATCAGTGGTTAGATTTCATCACACCAAAAAGAAGAAAAACAAATAGAAAAAGAAAACCCCAAATATCTATGTTATTGTTCTTATGAGCCAAATAGGAGAAGGTAATATTAATTCATGGTTCCATAATAATCATGATTTGAAGAACACAAGGAGTCATTAGATAATCATAATGTATGTTATTATCTCATATTCTCTTATAAACTAACGCCTTAAAAGTAAATTAATAATAGAGAAATACTTATATTATACACCTCTATACCAACGAGCCTATCATTCAGAAAAAAATGAAATTATTTGCGTAGGTTGCCTTTATAAATAGTAAAATAATTTGTTTTCTAATTTTTCTAGTGGTGGTTTGAAAAGAGAGCACCCTTGTCCAACGGGTTGGATCCGATAAACCCTCAAACATTTTACACCCCTCGTTCGCACACACTCTGTAACACCAACCCCCCATTCTCTCCCCTTCATCTTCTTCTCTTCTCATTTTATCATCTCCAACAAACAAATTTTACTTAATCAAGAAACACAATGTCGACCGGAATCTCAGAGGAGGAGATGCAGAGGATCTTCAAGCAATTCGACGCCAACAACGACGGCAAGATATCCTCGGCCGAGCTCGGTGAGGCTCTCCGCACCCTCGGCTCCACCACCCCGATGAGATCCACACCATGATGGCCGAGCTCGACACTGATGGCGACGGATACATCGACTTCGGCGAATTTGTTACTTTCTGCAAGGATAACCCTGGGCTCATGAAGGATGTTGCCAAGGTCTTCTGAGGGCCAAAAAACCTATTTCCAGATCACTTGCTCGCTTGCTAGATAGTTGCATTATTGTTGTTGTTTCTGCTGCTTTTAGATAATTTTATTGTTGCTTCTTGTTGGTTTATTTGAATCTCTTGAATGAATGGTGGTGTGAAGAGTCATTCATGCATGTATAATTTGTAATGGGATTGTTTCTTGATTTGATTTGATATGTTCTTCATGAAGCTCCCTTCTCATTTTTGTAAATGGTTGAGCCAATTTGAAATCAATGTTGCAGTTGATTTATGTTTGGCTCTCGAAAATTCAGAAACAGCTCAAGTTTTCATTTGGAATGTTAAAATTCAACAGATATCCGAAGTACAATTTGGGTTAGACTCTACATTTTTATTAATGATTATAGATTTTTTTTTTTTTTTTTTTTACTTTTTAAAAAGAATGTAAAAGATTCTTTGTTGCTTAGGTTGTATATAATTAGAATTATAGATCTTGCTTGATGATTATACTGGTCAAAATTGAATTTGGCATGTTAGCAAGGTGATAGCTAGCAAGGGCCAATCACACTTTTATTCTTTTTTAAACTTACATGAATAATGATAGACTTTTAGTAAAAGTCTTCCAGTTATCCAATATTTGATTTCTGTGAATAAAGATTATTTTGCAATATAGTTATCAGCTGCAATGATCACATGTACTTTATGTGGCATGCATATTGGTTGAACTTCGAAAAATATTCGTAATCAATCAAATTTAACCTTATTTATCATTATTTTCAATTTTTTTACATCTAAATTTTGAAAGGCTTTGGAATTTTCGCAAGTAATGTTAATGAGATATTGATGAAGATAGTTTTCCTCTCACTAAAAGATAGTACAAATCCTAGTCTCTTCAAAATAAAAAGAAGAAATGATTCTTAATTCGAGAAATATCATATGAGGATAATTGACATATGCATTTGTTGGCTCAAAGGTTACAATCTCTAATTTTGTGTTTTGATGATAACAAAGCATATGAAGTTATATGGTACTAATCAAGTTCAAGAGTGTGTTTCAGGGTTCAAAGAAGATCTAACGGGTTTCTTTCTCTAGAGGAAGGTGTTGATGGCTCAAGGGTAATCAAGTACGGGATTGTAGCTCAAAGCACTCAACGTCGCTGTCAGAGAAGCTCGATTGAAGATTCTTATAGTCGATTAGATCCTTTTAAGAATCTAGTTTGTTATAGAGTATAATATAGATTTGAGGCTCAAAAATACACACACAAAAAAAAATGCTTGTTTTTGAAAGTATGGTTTATTTTGTTTTTGAAATGTTTGATTTTGATACTTATTCTACATTTTCTTAAAAAGATTATATCTCAGTTTAGAACTTGTATCTCATTGCTATACATGTCTTCTCTCTTTCAAAATCCATTAAAAATTATTTAAAAACTTCCTTAATTTTCAAAACTGACCTTGACCCTGTTTTGGCCTAGGTCGGTCGACCGGGTGGTCGACCGCGCCTATTACAGGCCAGAACGGTAGACCGTACGGTCGACCGAACCTCTGGCAATTGGGGTGTGCATGTTGCGCACATTCTTGGTAGACCGACCGGTCGACCGATCCCCTTTTGCGGTCGACCGACTATAACCTCTTTAGCCTCGGTTAGACACGGTAGACCGACCGATCGACCAATAGCTAACGGTCAAATTTTTTAAAATTGCCGGTCGACCGACAGACTGCCAGATTGGCAGTAACGACCAGAAATTCAAATCTATATTTTACCATGTCTTTTAAAACGTGGACAGTTGAATGTCTAGGGTCAATTTCTTCCCTTTCAGACCTGGTAATTAATTCTAAAAGTGTTTTTCTAAAATCTATATAAGGGGTATTTGGGACTGAATTTTTACAACAACAAATTCTATTTAAAATCTAGTTTTTGCTTTCAAAGAGAAAAAGTTTCAAAGTTTTCTTTTGTGCTCTTATTTTTAAAATTTTAATTGAGTTTTTTCTGCTCTTAAAATCTCTCTTTTCTGATTTTCACTCTCACTTACATCCTTGAGCTTCAAATTTACATTTTACTCTATAAGGTTTTGTAAGAGAGTTGCAAAGACAGTGTTGTTATCTCTTGATCACTAAGAGCTTGTTATCTCAATTGGCTCTGTGCTGTCTCTGGTGTAGAGGATTGAGTTAGGAAGTTGTGTACTCTGAGTTGTTGTAATTCCTTGTTGTAAGGTCCTTTTGTGGAAGATCCAATAGTGGATAGTGAAATCTTTCACAGTGGTGAGGGCGGGGCATAGAGCGGTGGCTCGAACATCGAAACAAATCTTTTTGTTTGTGATTGCTTTATTCTCTTTATCATTCATTCATTCTTGTCGATTAATACTCATTTCAACAAGATAGCAATTGAGCACCTACACTATTATCTAGAGGAATCACGAGGAGAAGTTCAGAGCCCTTCACGAGGATCCAGCTTCAAGTCTTGTTTTGAGTGATCGGTTGCATCATTTCATATTAAATTGATTAGAATTTGTATTTGATTATCTATACACCTATTTGTTGGTCCAAAGGCCCATCACTCTAGTTTTAATGATGATTAACTCATGTAGTTATAGTACTAATGATCTTTTGTTTAAATAGTTTCAGATATTTGATCAAGATCTTAGTTGGTGTTTAGTTTCAACAAAAGATTCGAAGTCAAGTTTTGAAGCTAGCACGTTTGATTCAAGAGCTCGCATTTCTAGATTGCATTAAGTACTCAAGAGGAGTCTAACTCTTTGGATCAAGTTTTGGACCAAGTCAAGATGGAGAAGAAGATTTTTAATAGAAGATTTTCATGACTTGAGTCGAGTTTGTAAGTGTTAAGATTTTGTGTTTTAGATAAATTATAAAGGATAGATTAGCTGTGAATTGCTCAAGCTCACACACACACACACAAAATGTATATGCATTTTCATAAGAAATATTTTTAGTTTTTGAAAATACCGTTTTGGTTTTGAGATTCAAAGTAGATATCTTTATGTTTCATGAATAGAATTCATCAAAACAAGTTTACATGTTTTATATGTGTATTGGATTTCATCCATACACATTGATACTTCATATTGTTTAGAAAGACTTAGTTTGATGTATCTAGTTCATGATTTTTAAGATTTATATTTATCAAACTTATTTTTAGCTTATTGTCAAAAATAAGTATATTTCATCTTATATGTGTATTGGATCATATCATACACACTATGATTCAAAAGTGTTTAAATATCTTGTTATTGTATTTGAACAAGTTTTGAAAAAATCATTTTTCATTTAAAAGTTTGATTTTGAAAAATGACGGTCTCTGTTTAAAGTTGAATTTCTATATTGCAAAAATAGTTCAATTTGTTTGTAATATATGTTGATTTTTGATCACACAGATTTATAATTCCAAGTGTTTTAGTGAATTTATTTTTATGGATTTTATATGATTTTATGAAATTTTATAGGATATTAAAAGACCAAGTTTTAATCCTTAAAAAACCCAGACCTGGGCTTCTGGCGGTCGACCGAACCAGAGGTCGGTCGTCCGAGCTGTTGACCGATGTGCAAAGGCAACGTTCATAAGCTTGGCTTGAGGGCCGGTCGACCGATCCAAAGAGTTTACTCTCTGGATCTGGCCCCGGTTGACTTAGCGATCGACCGGCCAGAGAGCAGTGCTATCTGGTTCTAGCCTTGGTCGACTAACCGGTCGACCAATAGGTCTTTGACCTGGGCGCGGTCGACAGGAGTCATAAATATCACCATTCGCTGGTCGACCGTCGGTCGATCGATAGGCCAATTTGGTCCCAACGGCTAGTTTTTTGATACCTCTATAAAAGGGAATTTGGGCCAGATTTTTAGGCAAGATTTTTATGCTGTTTTCTAGAGCTCTTCTCTAGAGTTTCTAAGCAAGTTTTTAGAGTTTTCATTTCCAAATCAAAAGGAGTTTTTCAAGAGTGAATCTCATTATTTTATCAAAACCTTTCTTAAGTTTTTCACCTCCAAATCTATCCAAGTTTTTCTGATGCAAGCTTGAGCTTTTCATTGTCATTTCTATCTTATAGGAGCTTTATTAGTGAGATTTATTTTTTTGATCAAGAGAAATGATCACAAGTGTTTCACCCCCTTGTATTAGAGAGTTTTGTAGAGATGCGGCCTCAGCGAACTTGTGAGTTCGTATAGAGTTGTTCTTGCAGGAACAAGTGAGGAACTTGTGAGCTCAAGAGCTTTAGTGTGAACTTGTTGTAGATGTTGTGGCACCGAGTGATCTTACGAGATTGTTATAGTGGAAATCCTTCATAGTGTTGAAGGCGGGGACATAGAGCAAGTGTGCTCGAACCTCGAAACAAATCTCCCGTGTTTGCAATTGCTTATCTCTCTCTCTCCCCACACTTGTGTACATATATATCTTGCATGCTTATATTATTTATTTCTTTATATGCTTGATATATTTGTGCTCTATTGATATATATATATATATATATATATATATATATATATATATATATATATATATATATATATATATATATATATATATATATATATATATATATATATATATATATATATGCATGCTTGGGTTGTTTGTTTGCTCACATTTGTATTCAACCAAGAGAGCCATAGTGGCACCTCAACTCTTAATCTAAAAGGATCTTGAGGAGATAGACCAGAACCCTTCACCAGAAATTCGGTTTCATTCTTGTGTTATACTTTGCGTGTTTGCTTAATAGTTTTCCTTTGCATATATAGTTTTTAATTCCACATTAGTTTTGTCTTTGATTAGCTAGTCACCTATTCACCCACCCCTCTAGGTGACTTACAATTGATATAAGAGCTTGGTGCTCTTGATTTTGGTCAACAACCTTGAGTTAAAGATCCTCATTTTAGCTAATCACAATATTTGTACACACTCTCATGGATTTCATGACACCTCCCATATTTGACATTCATAACATCCAAATTTGAAAAGTTAAGATGTACATGTACATAAAAGTCCTAGGTATTCATGTTTATTTTGCACCATTAAAGATTCATATTTTTTAAATGACAAAAATCTTGAGGCTAATGCAAAAACCATTCATGCTTTAAAAGATTACCCTAAATGATGAATATTTATCTGGGGTTACTAATCTTGATTCGACTTTTATAGTATGGAATACTATTTGCTCTCTTGGGGAACAAACGCCACATGGCAAAGAGAGTGACTCGGATGATGGAAGTGCTACTTCCAACATGTACTATATGGTCCAAGGGGATGACCCCCTTGAGGTATATTCCAAATCCGAGATAGAAGAAAATATTGACATGCCTTATGATGAGCTTGCGTCTTTATATCAAAAACTTCTTAAGAAATATGATTTGTTAAAAATTGAAAATGAAAAGTTGAAGAAAGAAATTAATTCTTTGTTAAATAAAAATAATTCTTCAAAATTGAGTATTATTTCAAAAGAAAATGAATTTTTGGAAAACCAAGTTATTTTGGTGGAAAAGAAAAGGAAATTGTTTTAAATGAAAATAAGTCTTTAAAAAAGGAAATTGTTTTAATTGAAAAAGAAAAGATTTTCATTTCTAAAAAGAAAAAGAATTTTGTTTCTCATGTTTCACATGATTTTTCTTCCAAAATTAAAAATGATATATCTATCATGAAGGAGAACATTGATTGTTTGTGCTTTACTTTGAGCCGCTGTGCATTTAACCACTCTAAATTGGAATCTATGTTTCGCAAGAAACATGTTCCACATGTTAATGCACACCATGCTCACACCACTCACATGCATGTTAGAGTGTACACATGTACACATTGTGGCCACAAAGGCCATCTTGCAAGATTTTGTTTTGATAGAATAAATTCTATAAATTTCACAAATAAAAATGTTTGGGTTTCTATTGTTACTAACCCCTACCTAAAAAGATATGGGTACCAAAATTTTCACCACTTATATTTGATGCAGGTGTGGGCTCTCATAAAATGTGAGAGGATTGGTTCCTTGGTGATGGATGCATTTGAAGCTTGAAGGACACACCCAATTGATGCATCACTATCAAGGAAGCATATTGGGAGGACCACCATAGTTTGGACAGTTAGAAAATAGTTCAAATGGTTTGGTAACTATCTCTAGCTCCCATTTTAATTTACATGCTTTTCATTGATGATTTTTTAGCATGTTTTAGTTTTAATGCTCATTATGTTAAATGCAATGTTATTAGACATGTGATATACATAGATAGTCCTTGAGATACACCCATGTTCATATGTATACATACTTTTGTGTTCTCACTTTAGTTTAACTACTATGTATATACTAGTTCTAAAATATGTGCATTTAGCCTAATGATCATATTTATTTTATACTTCATATGGTGATTACTGTTTAGATGTAGTTTTCGTTAAAACTTGTGTTTATACTTGTATGAGTAATGAGCTACACTTAATTATTATGTGTTTGTGCTTCATTACTCTTTTATACTCATTACATGTACTTGTATAGCCTAGTTTTGATGATTCATTTATTTATACTTGTTTTTCTATTCTTGTACATGTTTAGCTTCATGTATATGTTAATTTTGTCTAAAACTAATAAATATACATGTATATCCTTGAGTCACTTGTCTTTATGCAAATTCTATTGTGGACTCGTTTATGTTTGGGATATGTATGTTTACTTTTAGTTTCGATAAAACATTTACATACCTTGAAGCTTGTTTAATTTTGATAAAAATTTTAGTTTTAACGATTTTCATGTTTTTGATAAAAGAATTTCATATTTTTATTCCTTACTTGAAGAATTTCGTACGTGTTTTCAAAATTATCTTAAAACTAGTTTCGTTATTCTTAAATATGGCAGTATTTTTAAACTATGCTAAAATGATTTTCAACTCTTATGTTTGAAAACCCCTACTTTCCAAGGGCGGTTGGATGGGCGACCATACCTTGTGTGCCTTATTGAACATCTTTTTTAACATGTGCATGATAAGAGTGGATTGTTATGAGTTATACACTTGAATTTCAAGATATTTCACTTTTGTATACTCATACTTGTTTTCGTATATATGTATGCAACATATTTCAAATTGGTATTTAAATTGTTCATACATACATATATATTATTTTGATTGTGTTTATTTTATAATGCCATACATTTTTAAAGCACAAATTATTTTATGCTAAGCTTGATTTAATTCTAAATGTTCATTGGTATCTTTACAAGCTTATGCATTAATTTCAATTGGTATTTTTTGGGTATCAAAATGTACTTCATGTTTCATCTTCATTTGGTATCAAAATCTTCTAATTGCATCTTAAAAATTTTGTTTATCTACAAGTGATACCAACATTTATTTTGTCAACTACAATTTGATTTCATTGGTATCAAAATTTATTTTGTTGACTTCAAGAAACATCAAAATTTTGTTTTAAGATGTATCAAAATTTTCTTGAAGAAATTTCAAATTTTGTTTTAAGTATTATTAAAATTTTAAAGAAAATTGTTGATATGTATTGCTTCTATGCAAGGGAAGCTTAACATCTCCTCTATATATAAATTCATGTTGAGTGTATTTTACATATTGAGGAGTTTGACATCTCTTCTTTATGTGGTATACATGTGTATTGGGAGCTTAACATCTCCGTTTATACATTGCATATTATGCTTATGTGGGTTAGGGTCTAGTTATCCCTTCTCCATGTAATGCATGTATGAAGGGGGAGCTAACTTAACATCTCTCCTCTTCATAAATGTATATCTCATATACATCTTTTGTTTGTTTATCTTCACCCCTTTGTTGATGAATTGACAAAAAGGGGGAGAAGAATTTAGAGAGTTTATATATGCGTGTTTAATACTTATTGTTTATGCATATATGTTTGTTTAGTTTAAGTACTTTTATTGAATATCCTTATTGTTTATTTGCTATGCATAAGTTAAGAGGGAGCTTTTATGAAGCTTATCTTTAATCCATGCATATATAACTCCATGAGTTTTTGTTGGCCCAAAGGCTTTTCACCTTAGTTTTGATGATGACTAACTTATGAAGGTTAGTTTACTAATGATCTTATGTTTAATAGGTTTCAGATATTGATCAAGATCTTAATAGAGATTTTACTTCAACGAGAGATTCACAGTCAAAGTGTTGAAGCAAACAAGTATTGATTCAAGAGCTCATATCGTAACGATCGCATCAAGCTCACTTGGATCGAGTTTGGATCAAGTCATCTTGAAGATGAAGATCGACATGAAGACTTTGATTTTCTTAGTTTAGTTTTTGTTTAGATCTTATATAAGATAAAATAGTCTTAATATGCTCAAGTTCACACACACACACACAAAAGTTAAAAGTTTTTGTTTTCAGTTTAACCCTTTTAGAATTTTAAGAACATATCTTTGGTTTTCATGAATAAATAAAATCAAAAGAAGTTTACATGGTTTTATGTATATTGGATTTCATCCATATACATCTATAATTCATATTGTCTAAAAACTTATTTTGGTGATTCTGATTCATGTGTTTCAAGTTTTGTCTTTTAACAAAACTTAGTTTTAGATTTATTGTCAAAAATATAGATATATCATTTACTAAGTGTATTGGATTCTATCCATACACACTGATTGAGTTTTTTATCTACACACAAGATACAAAATTTTAAAAATACAAAATAGAATGTGCAAGTACTCAATACTACCACTATAGCAAGTAGCTATGCGGGTCTTGATCCACAAGGAGGGACTAGCAATGGAGCTTTTTTAGCAAGTTCTCTTTTAAGTTACAATCAATGGTTAAAATTCTTCTTTTAATTCTTTAAAAGAAAAGAAAAATAGGTTAAAGTTAAGTTGGAAGAAAGTGGTAGATTCAGAAGGTTGAGAAAATAGAAAATGAATATATACAAAAAAATTAAAAAGAGTGATAAAAGAGTTGGGAGATTGTAGTGCTGGTGATTTAAACTAAAATTTAAAGAAAAAAATGAAAGTTAAACCTAAAAAACTTACTTACCACTTCGGCCCCTGCTTACCTTTGACCCGTATCAACGATGTACCTTTGAAGGCGAGCGAAGTATGACAAATAGGATCTTCCCCATTCTCGATTTACACTACAAAATAAAGGGGTAAGTTACACTACCATAGAAATGGATATCCATCACCACAAGCCATCAACGGTACTTGCAAGGGCAAGGCAACTTTGAGGCTATCGGAGTCATTTGGATTCACAAACACAAAAGAGGGAAGCAAAAAAAAAAAAGAATAAAAAAGAAAAGAAAACTTCGATTCGATTCAAATAACAATGAAAGAAAAGATTACTTATACCAGTATCACCCTCAGTACAAGCTTGTTCTCATTCCTCCATGAAAATCTCCTCTCCTCTCAGTTACATAAAGAAAATAAAAATTACATAAAAGAAAACTAAAAACCTAAGTTACAAACTACAGAATAGCCTAACTTCTACTCTTTGCTTGATCATTTCTTGTGGTCTCTAAAAACCCAGTATTTATAGGCAAAAACTCAACGGGGAGAAGCGTACGAAGATAGGGGGAGCAAACGCTCCCCCCAACTGGCCCAACAAAGCAGCAAAAACGCCACACAAATTCGATTGGGCCGCATTTTGTGGACCAATCAGACCACCACCGGAATTACCACCTTGAGGTGATTTTTTCTTCCCTCTCTATTTGTTTCATGCATACATACATCACGATGCATTGAGGACAATGCATGAGATAAGTGTGGGGGAGAGTTTACTATCGTAGAGTTTTTAGATTTTCTTTCTTTAACACTTCTTTTAGGATACTTTTAGAAATCTTCCCTTTTGCATAGGATTTTTCTTTCTTTAAAAAAAAACATTTTGAAATAAAGAGACAAAGTTTTGATCTATTTTAACAAAATTAAGATGATCTTAGAAATTAAGAAAGCCTTAATTATGACATCTTAAACCTAGTCGAATTAATGGATCATGTTTAAAATTATAGGCTAAGTAAGATAAATTGGAGAGATAGTTTTATCTTCAATTTTTTGCCTTAGATAGTATGCACTTCACACTTACACAATTTTTGGGATGGATACAAAGACCTAAAATGCCATAAAGCAAAAACAAAGAAAAAAGTATATATATGGTATAAATGAATAAAAAAAATCACTTATTAAGCTGGATAATTATGCCTCAAGAAGCATGATTATTCATGACTAAAGGTGGTAATAAAGAACAAATAATCTCCCTTAGTTTTGTGGCCTTGTTTACTCGAGTCCTTGGACCCGAGGGATGTTTTCTCATCTGGTACCCTAAGACCGTCTGATTTGGGAGTCATCGGTAAAAGGCTCGCTACATGGGTAAACTAGAAAGCCTAAGAAAGCTAAGGGAAGAAAAAAAAAAAAAGAATATATATATATATATATATATATATATATATATATATATATATATATATATATATATAATGGCTTGATGGTTAGAGTTGAAATCCCAGAAATCTTCACTATCCCAAGTGCATATTATCTAGGTTTTATAAGTATAAAATATTTAATCTAATTTTGAATTCTTACCTTAATTTAAGAGAAGATCTTGCATAGAGATTAAGTTTAAGGAAGAATAATTTTTGGTGGACTTATGACCTTAGATCGCTTATATTTTTGCACAAATATTTTGTAAACTTGTCTCTCTTTCAAAATATGTTTTCAAAATACTAACTTTTATCTTCTTTCTTTATGGATTTTTTGGGTGCAATCCGTTAAAAACACTCAGGAGACAAAGCTCCTCCTCTAGGGGTAACCTCGAGGTTTAACGGCTTGTTGCACACGGTCAGTGCAATCTGCGAAAGTGGTGTAATAACATGTATGGTATAGTTTTTCTTTTCTTGTTTTGCTCGGGACGAGCAAAAGATAAGTGTGGAGGTGTGATTAGTCTACAATTCTGCATTATTATATCGGATTCCCTACCGATTTTTGAATAAAATGTCGGTCTAAACCGTGTTTTGGTCTCTCTTGTAGATAAATCAAGAGTCCAATGGCCAAAGGGTAATAAGAGCTTAATTAAATCCCGTTTCGCGTAATTAAATCCACAATTCTTGGAGGCCAAGTAAGGGATCTTCTAGAAGATACATCAAACCTAGACCCTTGTGCACGTCAGACGAAAATACGGACGAAAGTACCCGAAACGGAGTATACCAAGAAGGTCCTAGAAGTGACACGAAGCCACGCACCAAAACCAGGGACTTATGTCCCTGATCAATGTGGTGGGACCACGCGTCGATCTTCGACGCGTGGCCCCGTCTCGCCTTCCAGATGCTTCTTCTGCCTATACAAAGGGCAGAGTTTGGCCGAAACGCAAGCAGTTTTGATTTTTAGGCTAGGTTTCTCTCTTTTGTTGTAGATTGGGATTTTCTTTCTCATTTACTTTGTATTTTCATTTTATTTTTAGATTCATGTAGTAGGGCTGAGAGATTCAGAGAGAGATATTGATGTAATAGATGGTGACAATCTATGTAAATGTATCTCCTTTCTTCTCCAATATATTCTTCTCCATCTTCAACATGATGATTAGCTAGATTTTCTTCTCATGGTGACTAACTACCAACCACTAACTAACTAATAACTTACTTGATAATCCACATGAATCTAATAGCCTCTACAAGGTCATGCTCTTGCAAGAGCCATTGATGGCTCATGATGATGGGTTCTAATGTCTAACTTGTTAACTTGCTAACCAAACTAACTCTCTCTTATTTCATGCTTGCTTCTAATGGTTTTGATGATATAATGTTTGTATTAGCTTGCTCTTGATGCAAGTTTGAATGAAGAAGAACAATCTTATGGGCTATGCTCTGTATCATCTCTTGAAGCCAAGGACTAGTGATGGCCAATGATCTATGTGAGGCAACTATCACTAAGAGGTTAGCATTTAGTGGAGTAATTAGTAGTTAGAAACCATGAGATTTCTTTCATAGCATTCCTCATTCTTTTACTTTGTTTTAAGTATCATTTTCAAAACCTTTTTATCATTTTCTTATCGATGTTTTCACCAACGTCTTAGTTCAGCTTTGTTTCATCTTCTTTTCTATTTTATTTTCCAAACCACTTCCTTTTATTTTCACATCGCCACTTTCATCGCACCTTCTCCACCTATCACATTCAGTTTTCTTTTCTTTTACTTTTTATCATTCTTTTAACAAAGAAGACTTGTTAACATAACACGTGAATAGAAACTGTTAATGCTTCTATCGCCTCCCGTCCCTGTGGATTCGACCCGTTGAGCCAGTGCTATAACGGAAGTATCGAGGGAACATTAACACATACATGCTTTTCATTGATTTCATAAACACACGTTTTTTGAGTGTGGTTTCGCCCCGATCAACAAAAATTTGATCGGGGCGGAACCGGCACTCAAAAACGTGTGTTTTATGAAATCAATAAAAAGCTTGTATGTGCTACACTAAAGATAGAAACTCTAACCTAAATTCAAAAAAAAATGCTACCGTGTTGGCCAACCCCTACCCTTTTTATAGGCAAAAGTAGGTTCCAGAAGACGAGACGGGGTCACGCGTCGAAGATAGACGCGTGGTCCCACCAGATTTTCGCGAAATGGTGGAATGCGGCATTTGCTGTGTTTCCACGGCAAAACCAGGGAGTTAAATCCTTGGTTTTGGCGAGAAACATCTCAGGGCTTCAAGGACCTTCTTGGTATATTCGGTTACGGGTATATTCGTCCAGATCTTCGTCTGACGTGCGCAAAGGTCTAAGTTCAATGCATCTTCTAGAAATTCTCTTGCTTGGCCTCCAAGAAATTCGGATTTAATTACCCACAAATGGGTTTAATTAAGCTCTTATTACTTCTTTGCCTTTAAACTTTTGATTTATCTGCAAGAGAGACCAAAACACGGTTTAGACCGACATTTTATTCATAAATCGGTAGGGAATGCGATATAATAATGTATAATTGTAGACTAATCATACCTCCACACTTATTTTTTGCTCGTCCCGAGCAAAACAAGAAAAAGAAAAACTATACTACAATTGTTATTAGACCACTTTCGCAGGTGATGCGATTGCACTGAGCGTATGCAACAAGCCGTTAAACCTCTAGGTTTCCCCTAGAGGAGGTGTTTTGTCTCCTGAGAGTTTTCAGCAAATTGCACCCACAAAATCCATAAAGAAAGAAGACAAATGTTAGTATTTTGAAAACACATTTTGAAAGAGAGACAAGTTTACGAAATATTTTTGCAAAAATAAGCGATGTAAGGTCATAAGTCCACCAAAAATTAGTCTTCCTTAAACTTAATCTCTATACAAGATCTTGTCTTCAATTAAGGTAAGAATTCAAAATTGGATTGAATATTTTATCCTTCATAAAACCTAAATAATATGCATTTTGTGATAGTGAAGATTTCTGGGATTTCAACTCTAACCATCAAGCCATTTATTTATATATATATCTATTTTACTTTTTTTTGTCTTTTTTCCCCTTCCCTTAGCTTCATTAGGCTTTTTAGTTCACCCATGTAGCGAGCCTTTAACCGATGACTCCCAAACCAGACGGTCCTAGGGCACCAGATGAGAAAATATCCCTCGGGTTTAAGGACTCGAGTAAACAAGGCCACAAAACTAAGGGGGATTATTTGTTTCTTTTGATCATCGTTAGGCGTGAATAATCATGCTTCTTGAGGCATAATTATCCAGCTTAATAAGTGATTTTTTATTCATTTATACCATATATATTTTTTCTTTTTATTTATTTTTGCTTTATGGCATTTTAGGTCTTTGTTTCCATCCCAAAAATTGTGTTTGTGTAAAGTGTATATTATCTAAGGTAAAAAATTCAAGATAAAATTAACTTTTCAATTTATCTTACTTAGCTTATAATCTTAAACAAGATCCATTATTTTGACTGGGTTTAAGATGTCATAATTATGGTTTTCTTAATTTCTAGAATCATCTTAATTTTCTTAGAAATAGATTAAAACATTGTCTCTTGTTTCAAAAAGTTTTTAAAGAAAGGGAAAAAATTCCTATACAAAAGAAGAATTTTAAGAAGAAGTGAAAAATAAAGAAAATCTAAAAACTCTATATTAGTAAACTCTCCCCCACACTCATCTCATGCATTGTCCTTAATGCATCGTGATGTATGTATGCATGAAACAAATAGAGAGGGAAGGAAAAATCACCTCAGGGTAGTGGTTCCGGTGGTGGTCTAATTGGTTCACGAAATGCAGCCCAATCCAATTTGCGTGGAGTCTGGAGGAACCCACCAGAGACCTCTATAATATAACCCATTATTATGATGTATATATTTATGATTTTTATTAAGAATTTTATCCCATCTAATTTTTAAATTTTCAAAATAATTTCAGAATCAAATTTATCAAGACCCTTGTCCCAGAATGGAATGATTGATTTGGACTCAGGAAGTACAGGAACTAATACCGACTCTGGAAAAACACTTAAGTCAAGTAAAGGTTCAAGAGTCGAGATTAGTTCAGGAAGTGGGTCTAAATTAAGAAGTTGAAGCTCAAGTCCACATTCATTTCCCCATGATGGAATTTGACTTCCTAAGGTTGGTGATTTCAGTTCGAGAATGACAGGTGTTGGAACCAAAACTGACTCTAAAATATTACTCAAGTTGGGTAACAAAACAAGAGTCAATAGTGATTCAGGAATTTGAACTGGATCACAAATCTGAGAATCTAGGTCACATTCCTCATTGAGTTCAATTCCATAAAAATGAGAACTTGCCAATTTATCAATGAGACTTTCAAAAGTATGGAATTGGTCAAGTTCAATAAGATGATCATAAAAGATTGGTGATTCAATTTCACAATGGACTAGCACTGGATCCAGTACTGACTCAGGAAAAATACTGAAATCAGGTAAAAAACACCTTAGTCATAATAGAATCAGGCAGTGAAATTGAATTTTCAAGTTGAGGCTCAGGATCATATTCATGCTCAAGTTCAATCTCAGGAAAAGGATAACTTGCCAAAATGTCAATGGGATTGTCAAAATTTGAAGTTTGGTCAAGTTCAGATGGGTGTGTTGAAATTGAATCTTGGTTTCCAAATGACAAGAGTTCTGGGTCAGATCAATAGAGTTAGGGATAGCTGAATTGGTCAAAAGGTGATAAGATAGAGTTTCCTCATTCCTATAAATGCTAACCAATTGACTCAATTGTGTTTCTAACCTATTGATAGACTGGGTAGAAGAGTTTTGAAATTGTAATGCGGACTCTTGCAAGACTTCTGTACTCTTTTTTAGATGTGATAATTTTTCTAGTGGATGTTCTAGAATGGGAGTATAGGAATCTTGGTTTTGAAAACAACAAGAGTCATTGGTCAAATTGATAGAGTTAGAGATATTTGAATTGGTTAAAGGTTGATAAGAGAGAGTTTCCTCATTCCTATAAATGTTGACCAATTGACTTAATTGTATTTGCAACCTATCAATAGACTGAGAAGAAGATTTTTAAAATTATAACGCGGACTCCTGCAAGATTTCTATGCTCTTTTCTAGACTTGATTTTGCTTCAAGTGGATGTTCCCGAAAGGGAGTATAAGAATCTTGGTTTTGAAAAGATAGTGAAGATTGTGAGTGCAACATATTTTGAGATTGAAGCTCAGACTCACGAAAGCACTCCATACTCGTTTTCACGGTAGATGGTTGGCCATTTTGAATAGGTGAAAATGAGTATTAATCTTGAAAATATTGTGAAATTGGGGAGTTGAGCTTCTTTTGTTGGGACTCAAGCATGGCTTGCATAGCTTCTATATTTTTTTCGAACTCAGATTTTTCTTCAAAATTGGGAAATGGAGAGTGTGGAAATTGTGAAAATTGTGGACAAGGTGGTGAAAAATTTGACACGGGGGAGGTGAATCCCCATTGACTCTGCGATGAGTGAAAATTATTCTTGAAATTATAGTCATAAGATTGTGGGTATGGGTTGTATTGATTCAGTTAAGTCCAACCTGGTGTATTTGGTTGGTTCATATTGTAAAAAATCGGGTTGAAATTATCCGAAACAAATGGGGTCAGTGTGAAATATGAATTCATATTAGGATTGAAAGAATTGTTATTGTTCAATTCCATTTCACAAACAATGACAAACAAAAAAGAAAAAAGCAAACAACAAACAAAAAGAAAAGAAAAATCAAAACCAAGCCTAAACTAGGGTTGACCTAAACCTAGACAACTCCTAACTAGTCGATTACCCGGGGAGGTTGTTGTATGAATCCGACCACAAGCTAATCGGCCAGGTAGGGACAAAATATGGTGGGAGGTATCCGTGCATAAGCAACGAGCCATAATTACGCCAAACCACGGTATCTTCGAGGCGTAACCTCTTAATCCCAGCCTTAGACACCGATTTCACAAGAGTAAGATTCAGAACAAGTTCCACCCTCGGTCAATCTCTTAATGAGTCCGAGATGCCCCTAGGGGCCAACGTCTATCAATTTTTTTTAGGGCTTGGGTTGTATGAGTGGGGAGGTGATTTTTGGGCTAAGGAAAGGTGATAAAATTCCCACATTATCTTATATGGATTATGCCCTTAAATCTAATTCGTGCAAGTGTGCAATATAGACAAAAAGATAACATAAAGCGATAAATTACCCACGTGTTTGTCCTATGCTATATGCAATGCCATATGTACACCTCAGTCCAAATCACAACAACAGAACAAAATATAGTATATTAGAATTGAATTGACACGTGCCTAAATGCAAATGTCTAAACCATTTTAAAAGCGTCCAAATACCGTATTTTAGTTCTTTATTTTATTGCGGTGTTTAGGCAATCAAAGCAGGAAAGTAATAGTACAAATCCACTAGCTATTACAATGAACATATCCCGGCACAACAAGATACACAATTATCACAAAATCGTCGCGTTTCCGCGGCAAAAGTCACGTTTGCGCAGCTTTTCTTTAGAAGTTGGCTCCCTGCTTTTTAGAGCAGGGAGATGCAAAGCTAGTATTTGTTCTGCAATGTTAAGCTCCTATAAGGATTGTCCTGCAAACTAAAACAGAGAAGAAAATGTTAACAAAAACGTGAAATCAAAACCATTCCTGTCCCCAACAATGGCGCCAAAAATTTGATCGGGGCGGAACCGGCACTCAAAAAACGTGTGTTTTATGAAATCAATGAAAAGCTTGTATGTGCTAATATTCCCTCGATACTTCCGTTATAGCATTGGCTCAACTGGTCGAATCCACAGGGACGGAAGGCGATAGAAGCATTAACAGTCTTTATTCACGTCGGTTGTTAACAATTCTTCTTTGTTAAAAGAATGAAAAGAAAATAAAGAAAAGAAATAATGAAGTGATAGGTGAAGAAGGTTATGAACACGTCGATGTGAAAACAAATACAAAATGATTGTGAATTGGTAAAGCAAAACAAGAAAGTAGAAAATGAGAGATAAAAGAAAATAAAATAAGAAAAGTTTTGAAAATTGACTTTTAAAACAAGGTAAAAGAAAACTCATGGCTACTAACTATTGCTCCACTAACCATGCTAACCTCTTAGTGATAGTTGCCTCACATAGATCCTTGGCCATCATTAATCCTTGGCTTCAAGATACGATACAGAGCATGGCCCATAAGATTATTTTTCTACATTCAAACAATACATCCATACCACATAACAAGTTGCAAGCTACTATTAAATCATCAAAACCAGTTAGAGGTGAGCATGAAATAAAGAAGACATTGCAAGTTGTAAGTTAGTGGGTTAGGTGTTAGAAATGTTAGAATGTTAGAATCCATCATCATGAGCCATCAATGACTCTTGCAAGAGCAAGGCCTTGTAGAGGCTATTAGATTCATGTGGATTATCAAGTAAGTGGTAAGATGGTTAGTGGTTAGTAGTTAGATTGCCATAAGAAGAAAAGATTATCTAAGCATCATGTAGAAGATGGAGAAGATTACATTGGAGAAAAAGAAGGCACCTTTATATAAATTGTCACCATCTATTACATCAATCCCTCTCTATCTCTCTCTGAATCTCTCAACCCTACTACAAGATCTAAAAACGAAATGAAAATACAAAATAAAAGAAAGGAAGAATACCTACACTACACTACACTAAAGATAGAAACCCTAGCCTAAAATCAAAAAAAAACTGCTCCTGTTTTGGCCAACCCCTGCCCTTTTTATAGGCAAAAGTAGGTTCCAGAAGATGAAATGGGACCACGCGTCGAAGATCGATGCGTGGTCCCCCAGATTACCGTGGAAACGCGGCAAATGTCGCGTTTTCGCGGTAAAACCAGAGAGTTAAATCCCTGGTTTTGGCGAGAAACATCTCCGGGCTTCGAGGACCTTCTTGGTATATTCAGTTTCGGGTATATTCGTCCGGATCTTCGTCTGACGTACGCAAAGTCCAGGTTCAATGCATTTTCTAGAATTTCCCTTGCTTGGCTTCCAAGAAATCTGAATTTAATTACCCGAAAATGGGTTTAATTAAGCTCTTATTACTTCTTTGCCTTTAAACTTTTGATTTATCTACAAGAGAGACCAAACACGGTTTAGACTGACATTTTATTCATAAATCAGTAGGGAATGCGATATTATAATGCATAATTGTAGACTGATCACACTTGCAAATGGTTTTTAAAGCAAAGTAAAAGAAAACTCATGGCTACTAACTACTAATTGATCCACTAACCATGCTAACCTCTTAGTGATAGTTACCTCACATGGATCCTTGGCCATCACTAATCCTTGGCTTCAAGAGACGATACAGAGCATGGACCATAAGATTGTTCTTCTACATTCAAACAATACATCCATACCACATAACAAGTTGCAAGCTACTATTAAATCATCAAAACCAGTTAGAGGTGAGCATGAAATAAAGAAGACATTGCAAGTTAGCAAGTTAGTGGGTTAGGTGTTAGAAATGTTAGAATGTTAGAATCCATCATCATGAGGCATCAATGGCTCTTGTAAGAGCAAGGCCTTGTAGAGGCTATTAGATTCATGTGGATTATCAAGTAAGTGGTTAGATGGTTAGTCGTTAGTAGTTAGATTGCCATGAGAAGAAGAAATTAGCTAAGAATCATGTAGAAGATGGAGAAGATTACATTGGAGAAGAAAGGAGACACCTTTACATAGATTGTCACCATCTATTACATCAATATCTCTCTCTCTCCGAATCTGTCAGCCCTACTATAAGATCTAAAAATAAAATGAAAATACAAAATAAAAGAGAATGAAAATCCTAATCTACAACAAAAGAGAGATACCTAGCCTAAAATCCAATCTTTTCTGTAAACGAGCAAAAGATAAGTGTGGGGGTGTGATTAATCTATGATTCTGCATTATTATATCGCATTCCCTGCCGATTTATGAATAAAATATCATTTCTAATTGCGCTTTGGTCTACTTTGCAGATAAATCAAGAGTTCAATGGCCAAAGGGTAATAAGAGCTTAATTAAACCCATTTTGGGTAATTAGATCCGCAATTCTTGGAGGCCAAGTAAGGGATCTTCTAGATGATACATCGAACCTAGACCCTTGTGCACGTCAGACGAATATCCGGCCAAAAATACTAAAAACAAAATATACCAAGAAAGTCCTAGAAGCGACGGGGACGCGCTCGCCAAAACCAGGGACTTATGTCCTTGGTATTACCGCGGAAACACGGCAATTGCCACGTTTTCATGGCAAGATGGTAGAGCCCGCGTCGATCTTCGACGCGTGGCCCCGTCTCGTCGTCTGGAACCCTCTTCTGCCTATAAATAGGGCAGGGTTTGGCCGAAACGCAAGTAATTTTGATTTTTAGGCTAGGTTTCTCTCTTTTGTTGTAGATTAAGATTTTCTTTCTCATTTATTTTGTATTTTCATTTTGTTTTTAGATTCATGTAGTAGGGATGAGGGATTCAGAGAGAGATAGAGAGATATTGATGTAATAAATGGTGACAATCTATGTAAAGGTGTCTCCTTTCTTCTCCAATGTAATCTTCTCCATCTTCTACATGATGCTTAGCTAGATTTTCTTCTCATGGTGACTAACTACTAACCACTAACTAGCTAATAACTTACTTGATAATCCACATGAATCTAATAGCCTCTACAAGGCCTTGCTCTAGCAAGAGCTGTTGATGGATCATGATGATGGGTTCTAACATCTAACTTGCTAACTTGCTAACCAAGCTAACTCTCTCTTATTTTATGCTTGCTTCTAATGGTTTTGATGATATAATGTTTGTATTAGCTTGCTCTTGATGCAAGTTTGAATGAAGAAGAACAATCTTATGGGCCATGCTCTGTATCGTCTCTTCAAGCTAAGGACTAGTGATGGCCAATGATCTATGTGAGGCAACTATCACTAAGAGGTTAGCATATTAGTGGAGTAATTAGTAGTTAGAAATCATGAGATTTCTTTCGTGGCATTCCTCATTCTTTTACTTTGTTTTTAGTATCATTTTCTTATCGATGTTTTCACCAACGTCTTAGTTCACCTTTGTTTCATCTTCTTTTCAATTTTGTTTTCCAAACCACTTCTTTTATTTTCACATCGCCGCTTTCATCGCACCTTCTCCACCTATCACATTCAGTTTTTTTTTCTTTTACTTTTTATCATTCTTTAAACAAAGAAGACTTGTTAACATAACCTGTGAATTAAAACTGTTAATGCTTCTATCGCCTCCCGTTCCTGTGGATTCAACCTGTTGAGGCAGTGCTATAACGGAAGTATCGAGGGAACATTAGCACATAAAAGCTTTTCATTGATTTCATAAATACACGTTTTTGAGTGCTGGTTTCGCCCTGATCAAATT
This sequence comes from Agave tequilana, assembly GCA_038442645.1. NCBI lineage: Eukaryota > Viridiplantae > Streptophyta > Magnoliopsida > Asparagales > Asparagaceae > Agave > Agave tequilana. Next base: position 2,137 of record JAVJIF010014602.1, on the reverse strand, counting down.
TTGGCGCCGTTGCCGGGATTTTAAGAGCAAAAATTTGATCGGAACGAAACTGGCACTCAAAAACGTGTGTTTTATGAAATCAATGAAATTACGTATATGTGCTAATGTTCCATCAATACTTCCGTTATAGCATTGGCTCAACGGGTCGAATCCACAGGGACGGGAGGCGATAGAAGCATTAACAGTCTTTATTCACGTTGGTTGTTAACAATTCTTCTTTGTTAAAAGAATAAAAAAGAAAATAAAAAGAAAAGAAATATTAAAGTGATAGGTGAAGAAGGTTATGAACACGTCGATATGAAAACAAATAAAAAATGATTGTTAATTGGTAAAGCAAAAAAAGAAAGTAGAAAATGAGAGATAAAGAAAATGAAATAAGAAAAGGTTTTGAAAATTTACTTTTAAAACAAAGTAAAAGAAAACTGATGGCTACTAACTGCTAATTGCTCCACTAACCATGCTAACCTCTTAGTGATAGTTGCCTTACATGGATCCTTGGCCATCACTAATCCTTTGCTTCAAGAGACGATACAGAGCATGCCCATAAGATTGTTCTTCTACATTCAACAATACATCCATACCACATAACAAGTTGCAAGCTACTATTAAATCGTCAAAACCAGTTAGAGGTGAGCATGAAATAAAGAAGACATTGCAAGTTAGCAAGTTAGTGGGTTAGGTGTTAGAAATGTTAGAATGTTAGAATCCATCATCATGAGCCATCAATGGCTCTTTCAAGAGCAAGGCCTTGTAAAGAAGAGCTCTCAGTCGAGTCGTGGGAGTTAGAGAGAGAAGCTCTCCCTGGGCGAAATTCCCCCCATGGTGGAATCTCACCTAGGCTCTTCCACGTACGAATTTGCTCTGGTTTCCTGCTCTTCTTCGGCTCATCTAGGCACATCCTGTGCCTCAGAGATTGGTTTCCCATCCCCCTTCTCGGGGCTGGGGGTTTCCCGCCTTTGATCAGATGAAGCCAGCTTCCAGATCCCGCTCTGGGGCTGCCATGGTAGTTGATAGGGGAGTCAGAAAGGGTGGATCAAAGGTTGATGCTGCTGGTTCTGGCCGGATTCATCAGGTGCGGGTGGTGGCAGGGCAGGCTGCGGCTGTGAATTTGAAGCAGCAGGTTTCTTCGGATGTTAGGCCTGCTACCAGATCTCGGTCTGGGCAGCCTAGGGATCAAGATGGAAGGTTCATCAAAGCAGGTTCAATGGAGGTGGCGTCGGACCTGTCCAGGATATGCAGCACTTGGCGATGGCAGAACAAGAGGTGGATGCGGTTCTCAGTGAGCAGGAATCCTCTGCTGGCATTGAGGTTAGTAGTTCTAATTCTCCATCCAGTGATTCTAATTGTGATGGTGTAATGGGTGGAAAATCAGTGGAGGCAGGGGTACACAGTTCTGGACTGTCAAAGCCAGTGGAGGGGCTGTTGGAAGGCCAAGTGTTTGATCAAATTCCCCAGTCAGGGCCGGCTGTACATCTTGAGAAGTTGGGACCTGTAGACACTGTTAGGGTCCAGGAGGGGACTGTTGGGGATGCTCAGAAGCCCCATGGGTTAACCTATTTAGGGACATCGCAATTTGGGCAAGGGGATTATGCTGGAAGAGATGGAAGTAGATGGGGACCTTGTGATGTTGGAGGAGGAGGATGTGGATGTTATTGAGAAGGCCTGGGGCTACTGTTTGGTGGGCCTATTTGCGGGCAGGTTTCCTGGTATGGCGGCGGTTAGTAGATTGAGGGAGGGATGGAAGGTGAACTACACACTTTGGAGGCATCGTTCGGGGTGGTTAGTATTCAAATTCCAGTCGGACGAGGATAGACTTAAGGTCTTGAATGGTGGACCATACTTTGTGTATGGGAGTAATTTGATGCTGAAAATATTGCCGAGTTTGCTTCAGGTTTGAGGGAGAGGATGTTTCTACAGTTCCGATTTGGATCCAACTGCCGAACCTCCCCTTGATTGCTGGAATGCTCGTGCCCTGAGCAAGATTGTGTCCAGGGTGGGTAAGCCCATTACTACTGATAAAATGACTCTGACTAAGGAGAGGCTCTCCTTTGCTAGAGTATTGGTTGAGGTGGATGTGTCGTCAGATATTGTCTCGGATGTGGAAATAAGGCTTCCGACGGGGGTGGTGTATCATCAG
>JAVJIF010014601.1:0-105524 GCA_038442645.1 Agave tequilana | reverse complement strand
TGTTTCGGCCTCGACATCAGCTTGGGAAGCGAAGTTTAAGGTTCGCAAGGAACCTGGTTAGCCTTGCTTAAGGCATCTGTAGCCTCGGTGGAAGCTGAGAGGAGTTGGGATAGGTTCGTTCGGCTACTGCCCGACCAGGGCTGGCTTCTGCTCTGAAGCCTTGGCCATGGAGATCTTTATGGTTCCGAGTGTGGAGCACTGGACGACCCTCAGAGAGCAATTCCTCGAATTTTTCTTGATCAAAATGAATGACCAAGTTTTCAAAAACGATGGGCTCAAGATTCTGACCATTGCATTATGACACTGTCTCCTTGTTGCGCCAGAAGACTGATTTCCCCAGTGGAGTCGCCATCTTGTTTTCCATTGAAAATTAGATTCGGGAAAAACTTACAAAAAGAATCGAGGAGCAAAATTATAAGTATTTCTTTGCAGAAAGAAAATTATAGGTAGATCTCCTCTGAGATTTTCGGGGAAATGTGCCGGTAGGAATCTGATCAGCACGCGATCACTTTATCCCTTTGACGTGCAATTGATCAAGTGATCAATACTGCTTCCTAATAAGACTCCCTTCTCGCCTGGTTAGGGAATCGGAGAACAGAAGATCAGTATAGCCTTTTTGCTAGGAATTCTGCTCTTTTCAAGCCAATCTCCTCTCTATCCAAGGATCTCCCCCTGTCTCAAGAAGCCTCTGCATGGGGCTATTTATAGCAAATGTGGGGTGTAACCACCCCCTTAAATTTAGCAAAGTAGAATTAATCATTAGCTTCGCGCGAGGCTCGCAAATGGCCTTGCCGCGAAGCTTTTTGCCAGCTTCTAGCGAAGCTAGAAGGTTTGTGTGAACGTCCTCATGCCGTTACGGCTTAGTTGTCTTCACTTAATGTGGGACAAAGTGGGCGGATGTAACCGCCCACTTAAAGTGGTGTTAATCCCACCAAATTAGTGAGGTTCACCGATTATTCCCTCATGGGATTTTGAAACGGTCAACTTGATGAACGGGCAAAGCTCACTGCGAAGCTAGATCATGCAGAGCTAGCTCATAACTCAGAAAAGTTACTTTTAGAGCCTCGTGTGAAGCTAAGACTCAGCTCATAGCGGAGCTATGACTTAGCTAGGGATAGAGCTTCTGGCATGAAGCTCTTGGATCAGCCTCTGACGAGGCTAAATGGGAAGCTTCATGCGAAGTTGATAGTTTGGCTTCAAAGAAAGGCTACCAAGTTTAGGCAAAAAATTTAGTTTCATGCGGAGCTACAAAGCTTACCTTGGGTTATGCCCGGGCTAAGTATTGAGCTAGCTTAGCATCTTAGGCCTGCTTGGGTCCTTTCAAAGGAAACTTTGGCTTACTATCTGCTTTACTGGATTAGTAATGTCCATGTTGCTGCCTCATTTCTGATCATCAGCTTGTCTTCGACTTATCTTTCGTAGATGTCAATAAGTTAGACGTCGTTCAGACCGGTTCAAGATGAATGCGGGAGTCCTGTCTTTTTCGAGTGTCAATAGTATTCCCGCACTTGCGCCATATCAGTGATGTAATATTATTGTAATATTGTGTCACATCCTGTGATAACTTTGTAATTGTACTCATATGTTGGAATGCATAAAGCCTCACGTACTTTCGTACTCTGATTCTTGCATGTACTGATGCTTAGCATATATATGTTATGGTATTTTTGACCTACATATATATGTCGCAGTAATGTCTCTGTGCCCTCCGAATTGGGACGTTACAAAAAGTGATGAAGCTGATGGTGATGGTGATGTTGTAGGTTGAGGTGGTGGTGATGAGGGTGGTGTTATAGTGGTGAGAGTGAATATGATGGTGATGGAAAGAGAAGTGTAGGAGGTGGTGATGAAGGAGTTTAGTGGTGGTGGAAGTTGATGTTGAAGTTGGTGGTGGAGTTGTCACCGGAGTAGTCTATGGATGGTCGCCGGAGATTTCACCAGAGTAGAGGGCACCGCCCCTAGGCTTAGGGTAGTGGCTGGCCTAGGTGAAGATGGAGTGGGGGTAGTTTGGTGGAAGGATTTGTTGGTGGTGGTTGTTTTAGAGAAGGTAAAGGAGATGGTAGAAATTTGGTGGTGTTTTAGAGTTTATGGTGGAATAAATGGAGATGGAGGAGGAAGAAGATGATGGTGAAGTGTTGTAGGTGTTCTTGTTGTTGTGGTTATAGTGAAGATAAAGGAAGAGTTAGTGGTTATGGGGCTTTGATGGAGAAATGAAGGTGAAAGGAGAAGGAAATGGAGGTGTTTTTTGGAGTTGGAGTTTAAAGCAGAAGGGAAAGGATTAGGGTTAGGTTTTTTTTGTGAAATGGTGATTGGAGAGAGAGTTATTGGCCAAACAAAGTGATGGAGAGGGTGATGAGTAAGTTAGGATATTTTGGCGGAGATATTTTGGTGTAAGGTGTAGAATGTTTTAGAAGGATGGAGAAGGTTTTAGAATTTGGTGGAAGGAAAAGGAAGGAAGGAAAAAAGGAAAAAAAGAAATAGAAAAATCAAAAAATAATTGGAAGAAAAAAGAAATAATTTGAATGGTGGAATCCCCGGGTTTAGTAGTGGAAGCGGAAATTTTTTGAAAAAAATACCGGAAACGCTTGAAAATCAAGTATCTCGAAAAGCTCCCCAGAAATTCTCAAAAATTAAAAAATTATATTGAAATATGGTAAAATTAAATTCAAGAAATTCGATCTCATTTTCAAATTAAAAATCCTGAAATCTATCATCGATATTGGTCGACACTAAATCTGGCCAGATTTTGATAAATTCAGAAAAATTTCAAAAATTGTATTAATATAGTAAATATTATTCTAAAAGAAAATGTAAATGCGATTTCTAAAAATTTGACTCAATTTGTAGTTTAAAAATCTGAATCAATCAGCGGTACCGATCAATCCTGATTTTGGAGATTTCATTAAAATAATTTAAAATATTCTAAAAATTCCTGAAAATAAAATATTGGAAAATAGTATTTGAAATGAAAATTTGTCAAATCTGACTACTAAAAAATGCAAATCGGGCAATACACTGTGAACGGGTTCCCAGTTCGGACTAGAGCTGACTCCGAGTCCATGAATCTTGATCCAATGCAAAATGATCGCATAAATAATCATAAAACAAAAAATAATTGCAGAAAGTAATTAAATAATATGATGAAAAATATGAATACATATCTAAGTATGTATTTCAGGAACGGGGTGTTACACATGTACTCTATTGTTGACTCATTTCATATTTGGGATAAATATGTATGCTTTAGTTTTGACAAAACATATGTATCCCTTGAAGCTTGTTTAGTTTTTGATGAAAACAGAATTTTTCATCTTTTATGGTTTCATGTTTATGAGAAAGGAATTTCATAATTATTTTGATTAATTTGAACTTCATTGTCTTATCTTCATGAATATGTTTATTACATGATTTTTTAGCACTCTATATCTTTTGTTTAATCATAATTTTGAATTCATAAGAATCTATGTGCTTCATAGTTCTTTGAGTGTCAATTTTTGCGCATTTAGCATGTTTTCATGAGATATATTTATGTTTTATTCCTTTCTTGAAGGATTTCATACTACTTTTCAAAATTATTTTAAAACTAGTTCTTTATTCTTCACTTGATAGAGTTTTCAACTATAATATGTTATTTCAAAATATTATTTTTGAAAAATTCTATCCTTAAAGGGCAGCTGGTTGGGCGACCATGCCTTGTATGCTCTTATTAAAAATCTTTTTAAACATGTGCATAATAGGATGAATGTTATGAGTTATATACTAGATTATAATGAAAATTGATTTTTGTATACTCATGTTTTCTTATATATATATATATATATATATATATATATATATATATATGTATATATATATATGTATATATATATGTATATATGCATCATATTTCAATTGGTATTTAAATTGATCATACACACATATATATGATTTCTTGTGCTATATTAACAATATATATACATATATGTTTTATAACACAAATTATTTTATGCTAAACTTGATTTAGTTTTTAATGTTAATTAGTATCTTTTATAAGCTTATGCATTTGTTTTGTTGGTATTTCAAAAAGGGGGAGAAAAATTCATGATTTATTTTCAATCGGTATCTCACTCCCACTCTTTTTGAGAAAAATATTTGTGTTTTAAAAATGCTTATATTTTTCATATTTGGTATCAATTGTTTACATTTGGTTTCTATCTTACAAAACCGGTATCTATATTGCAAAATATTTATAATTGATATCATGGATTATTCACTTTAAATTGGTATAGTTTTTATATGATATCCATGTTGTTTTTCAATTGGTAATTTTTTTATATCAAATTGTTTTTTTTTTTCACTTTGAATTGACATATGTTTTTATTTTCAATTGGTATTTATTTTAATTGGTTTTCAAAATTTGTTTTGACATATATTGCTTATATGTAAGGGGAATTTGACATCCCTCTATATAGAGATTCATGATGAGTGTAGGATATAAAGAAGAGCTTGATCTCTTTTCTTTATATGTTACATGTATGTAGGAGGAGCTTAACATCTCCATCTATATATTGTATATTATGCCTTAGTCATCCCTTCTCCATGTAATGCATGTATGTGGGGGAGTTAACTTGATGTCTCTCCTTATTAACTTGATCGCATATACATATATAAACTCTCAAATCATTCTTTCAATTGATCTTTTGCCCCTTTGTTGATGATTGACAAAAACGGGGTGAAAGATTAGTTTATATATGTTGTTTTAGTTTTATGCATATATTTTGTTTTGATATCTAGTTTTTTATGCATATCCATTCTATTGGTTTATTGGTATCAAGAGCTTATATTGCATATTCATTTGGTATCATATTTTCAATCGATATTGTTTATTTTCAATTGGTATCAAGAGCATTGATATCAAGAGCTTATTTTACATACATTTGGTATCTAGAACTAACATTACATATCTATATGATTATTATGATTGGTATCATGCGCTTTCATTGAATATTTACACGTTTTATGCTATGCATAAGTTAAGAGGGAGCTTCTATGAAGCTTATCTTTAATTCATGCATATATAATCTCATAAGTTTTGTCATCATCAAAAAGGGGAAGACTGTTGGCCCGAAGGCTTTTCACGCTAGCTTTTATGATGGCATCTTTTGAAGTTCTAGGACTAATGATCTTATGTTTATTAAGTTTCAGATATTGAATCGGGATCTTAGTCGATGCTTCAACAAAAGATTCGAAGTCAAATTTTAAAGCTTTCACTAGTTGATTCAAGAACTCATGCTTAAAGATCGTATCAAGTACTCAAGATGGAGCCTCACTCTTTGGATCGTGTTTGGATCGAGTTGTCTTGGAGAAGAAGATCGACAAGAAGACCTTGGTCTAGGTTTGTTTAGATCTTATGTAAGGATAGTTTAGTCTTGAATTGCTCAAGTACATACACGCACATGTTTATAGTTTTTGGTTTTCGGTTTAACTGCTTTTGCTTCAAAAAGATTATGTTTACATGGTTTACATCTCATTAGAATAACTTTCATGGTTTAAATATGTGTTGGATTAGAAAAATTATTTGTGTGAGTACATGTGTTTCAGATTTTCATGTATACATCTTTCCGTTTCATGAATAGATTTCATCTAAATAAGTTTACATGGTTTATATGCATATTAGATTTCATCCGGATACATATCAATGCATATTCGATTTCATCCATATACGTTGATGCTCATATATGTTTAGAAAAACTTATTTTAGATATATCTAGTTCATGTGTTTAAGTTTTATTTTTATCAAAACTTATTTTGGTATTTATTGTTAAAAATAAGTATATATCATTTACTATGTGCATTTGATTCTATCCAACATACTATACTTCAAATGTGTTTCATAACTTGTTTTTATATTTATACAAGTTTGTAGAAAAATCGGGTTTTCATTTCAATGTTTGGTTTTTCAAAAATACAGTTTTTGGTTTTTGCCTAAATCTCTTTATCTCAAAATAGTTCACATGTTTGTAATATGTGTTGATTTTTTATCACACATATTTGTAGTTCAAAGTATTTATATGAACTTATTTTTAAGGAATTTATTGGGTTTTATTGGAATTTATTTGGGTTTCAAAGTCCAAGTTTTAATCCTATAAATTCTGATTTCGGTCGACCGACCGGTCGACCGTAGCAAGGAGCGGTCGGCCAATCGGTCGACTGACTGGCTCAACCATCTCTCGGGTTTGGCCGGTCGACCGAGCAGTTGACCGATAGAGAGATAATCTCTCTGTGGCTTGGGGGGGTCGACTGACAACCCCAACGGTCAGAAATTTGACAGTTGGCCGGTCGATTGGCCAGTCAACCGACAAGCCATTCTAGCCTGGGTTCTGCCTCCAACGGCTATATTTCTAAACCCCTATATAAATTGGTCTTTGAAGCTTGATTTTGACAAGGTTTTTAGAGAGCAAATGTTCTATCTTCTTTTAAGTTTTTCAGCAAGGTTTTAAACAAGTTTTAGAGCTTCAAAATCAGAATCATTATTTGTTTCAAAGTTTTAGAAAATCAAAAGAAAATAAGTTTTGGGAATTCTAGTTTTATTCTTCAATTTCTTCATGTTGGCCCAAAAGCCCATCATTTTAGTTTTGATGATGATTAACTCATGTAGCTATAGTACTAATGATCTTGTATTTATTAAGTTTCAGATATTCAATCAAGATCTTAGTCGATGTTTAACTTCAACAAAAGATTCTAGTCAAGTTTTGAAGCTATCACTTATTGATTCAAGAGCTCGTGCTTCAAGATCACATCTAGTTCTCAAAGAGGAGTCTAGTTTGGACCAAGTCGAGATGGAGAAGAAGATTTTCAAGAAAAGATTTTCAAGAAGACTTGTGTCATGTTTGAAGTTTTAAAGATTTTGTTTTAGGATAAAATATAATGGATAGATTAGTTGTGGGTTGCTCAAGCTTATACACACACAAAAAAAAATATTTCAAAACATTTCAAGCTAAATAGTTTTAGTTTTTGAAAAATACAGTTTTGATTTTGGTCTTCAAAGAATACATCATTGGGTTTCATGAATAGATTTCATCAAAATAAATTTACATGGTTTATATGTGTAGTGTATTTGATCCATATACATTATTGCTTCATAATGTTTAGAAAAAATTATTTTGATGTTTTTACTTCGTGGTTTAAGCTTTGTATTTATCAAAACTTATTTTGAGCTTATTGTCAAAAACAAGTATATTTCATCTTCTATATGTATTGAATTATTTTCATACAATCTATGCTTCAAATGAGTTTTAATATCTTATTTTTGTGTTTGAATAAGTTTTGAAAATAATGATTTTTCAGTTAGAAGTTTATTTTTAAAAATACGGTTTTTGGTTTAAGTTTTAACTTCTATGTCGCAAAAATAGTTCAAATTGTTTGTAATATGTGTTGATTTTTAATCACACATATTTGTACTTCAAAGTATTTCACCAAACTTATTTTTTTGAAATTTATGGGATTTAATAGAATTTTTAGGGGTTTTCAAAGTTAGAATTTCAAACCTTAAAGTTCCTGTTTTGGGCTACTGGCGGTCGACCGACGTGCAAAAAATGTGCACAAGCCTATGGCCTTAGTGCTGGTCGAGCATGTGTTTAACTAATCCATAGAAGTTGCTCTCTAGATCTGGTCCCGGTCGACCAACCAAAGAGCTTGGCTCTCTGATTTTTGGCCATGGTTGACAGAGCGGTCGACCGATACGGCAATGTCCTGGGGGCAGTCGATCGTGCAGTCAACTGGCAACCCTAACGGTTATAAATATGACCGTTGGCCGGTCGACCGGCCGGTCGACCGATAGGTCATTTGGCCTAAACTGAGCCCAACGGTTAGTTTACTGAAGCCCTATTTAAAGGGCTATTTTGGCCAGATTTGAGTAAGATTTGGAAAAGTTTTAGAGCCAGTTTTTCTTTTCCCTCTTAGAGTTGTTCTCCACAAGTTTTTGGGCTAAAATCTTATATCAAAAGGAGAGTTTATCAAAAGTGTTTTCTTGATCTTTTTCAAAAGGATTATCTTGAGTTTTCCACCTCCACATCTATGTTGTTTTCTCACACAAGATTGAACTTTCCATTGCTATATTCATCCTCTAAGATCCTTGTTGTGAGAGTTATTTTAATGATTAAAAAGGGGACAATGGCCGCGGAGGGAGGAGAGCATAGTGTGTTGGATTGCACGTGTAGAAGAAGGGGAGAGAAGTTGATGGATTAGTTAGGATTTTGGTTTAGCTGTTAGGATTAGGATTAGTTAGTTAAGATGAAGATTTGGTTGTTGGTTAAGATTTGGATTTAATGGATAGGATTTAGGATTTGAGTAAAGGGTTTGGGTATAGGTTAAAGTGGGTTATGGCTTATGGGGTTAATGGGTATTGGGTATAGGGTTCGAATTGATAATGGGTTAAAAGAGTTAACGGATATGGGTGTCGAAATAGGAATAAGAAGGAGAGGGAAATAATACTACCAATATCAAATAATAATAATAAATAATAGTAACAATAATAAATAGTGGTAATAACAATAATAGTTAACCAACTAATAATAACATTAATAAAATAAAAATATCAATACTAATAATAATCTTAACAAGTAATAATAATCATACTTAGTAGTAATAATATTAATAGTACCTATCAATAAAAAATAATTATTAACAATAATGACAATACTAATTATATTAACACAAATAAAAATAAATAATAATAATGAAATAATAATAGTAATAACTACTATTAATCATATAAATAAAAATAAGAATAATCATAGAAATAATAGTAACAAGTAATAAAAATATTAGTAGGAAATAATGGTAATAATATATAAAACAAAATTAGCATTTATTCTCTCAAAATAATTTTGTTTATTTAATAATAATAGTCATAAATCAAGTTAATAAAATAAAAGTACATCAAAATTAATAAATACATAGAAAAAATAAAAAATATTATATTTTAATCTAGGGATATTACAAGTTCCATATACCAAAACAGTAACAAGAATATCATGTATCAGGATTCAGTAGTAAGTCCCCGTAAAGCGATAATCATGATTCAGGTATTCTATTCCGTCAAAAGTTATGGTACCAAGTCTGGAAACAGTGTAATGTAATAGATCAGGAGCTATGGTACCGTTTGGTGATCAGTATATGTTCTGTAGTCAGTATCCATATGTCAGGTGTAATGCTAGTATTAAGAGTCAGTATCAGTAACAGTAGTCAGTGCCTATAACAGATATTATGTTAGGGAACCCATATCTAATATAAGTAGCAATATCAATATCAGTATCAATAATATCAGTAGCACTATTCAGTCAATAGTATTAAAGCAGCATACAGCTACGCACATACAAGCGGAGAAAAGCAGTGATGGGGCTAGATTAGCGAATAGTGTTTAGTCACTAAAGCGCACGGTGAAACTCTGGAACGACTTAGTCTTAATATGCGAGTCTAAAATCTGGCAGAGCTCGGCATTAGTGAGTCTAATGAATAAAGCGCTGAGTGCTTGGTCCCGCTTACCAGGAGGTAGTGATATAAACGGAATTAATCCGTTAAAATAGAACTAAGCCGTTAAAAACCTCAAAGAGGTTAGTTAAACCCGAGACTGTGCCGAAGGCAGTATATGTACCTGCAGAAGATGTTAGCACCATACACAGATAATAAATAATATAATAATCACAAACACAATCACAAGCTCTATATTGTGCTCCTGAGCTGGGTACCCTCTGCCCTTAGTCACCAGGAAAATCGAAGGTAATGGGTGACCTGCAAAGCGTGTTGGCCCAGAGGCCCATCACTCTAGTTTTGATGATAATTAACTCATGTAGTTATAGTACTAATGATCTTGTATTTAATTAGTATAGATATTTGATCAAGATCTTAGTTGGTGTTTAGCTTCAACAAAAGATTTAAAGTCAAAGTTTTGGAGCTAGCACGTGTTGATTCAACAGCTCGCATATCAAGATTGCATCAAGTACTCAAGAAGAGTCTAGGTCATTGGATCAAGGTTTGGACCAAGTCAAGAAGGAGAAGAAGACCTTCAAGAGAAGATTTCCAAGAAGACCTGTGTCATGTTTGTAAGTGTCAAGATTTTATTTTTAGATAAAATATAAAGGATAGATTAGTTGGTGGATTGCTCAAGTTTATATATACTTACACACAAGATTTTGATGTGTTTTAATAAAAGAGTTTTCAATTTGAAAAATACCGGTTTGGTTTTTTAAGCCTAAAAATGTACATGTGTTTTATCAAAACTTATTTTAGAGCTTAATGTTAAAAACATAGATATTTTATTATATATGTGTAGTGGATCATATCCATATACACCAAGTTTCAAAAGTGTTTAGAATATCTTGTTTTTGTATTTGAAAAAGTTTTAAAAAAATCATTTTTGAAAAATACAGGTTTTTATTTAAGGCAAAACTTCTATATTAAAAAAATAGTTCAAAATGTTTCTAATATGTTTTGATTTTTAGTCAAACATGTTTGTATTTAAAAAATATCAGTGAACTTATTTTTTTAGAATTTGAGAATTTATGAGATTTTATTGAAGATAAAAAACCAAATATTAATCCTTAAAAACTTGTGTTCTGGCCTTCGGCCAGTCGACCACACGGTCGACTAAGCCAGAGGTCGGTCGACCGATGTGCACAAACGTGCACAACCCTGTTTAGCTGGAGGACCAGTCGACCGACCCGGTCGACCGCCAGAGAGTTCTGCTCTCTGAATCTGGCCTCCGTCGACCGGGCGGTCGACTGGCAGAGAGCTTCTGCTCTCTGTATCTAGGCCTCGGTCGATCGGTCGGTCGACCGATGGCACAACGATCAGAAATCTGACCGTTGGTCGGTCGACCGGGCGGTCGACCGACAGCAGAAAGTTCTGCTGAGTTGTCCCCAACAGCTAGTTTTTGGAGCCTATTTATATGGGGTTGTTTTGGGCTGTTTAAGAAAAGATTTCAAGTGGGTTTTCAAGATAGTTTTTCCTACACTTCTAAGTGTTTATCTCCACTTGTTTTAGAGTCAAATACTTCCATATCAAAAGGAGAGTTTTTCAAGAGTGTTTTGTAAAAGAAATTTCTTGAGTTTTTCACCACCAAATCAATCCTAGTTTTCTCACACACAACTTGAGCTATCCACTGCTATATCAATCCTCTAGGGATCTTTGTTGTGAGAGTGTTTTTAGGTGATCAAAGTGTTGAGATCACCAAAGTGTTCTATCTTGTATTTGAGGAGGCGAACTTGCGGGTTCGTGTTATTTCGAGTTCTTGTGGGAGCTCGGTGTAGAGGTGAGGCCTCGGCAAGCTAGTGTGCTTGCGTGTGTAGTTCTTGCGGGAACAAGTGAAGGGACTAGTAAGTCCAAGAGTTCTAGTGTGAACTCCTTGTAGGTGTTGTGGCACCGAGTGAACCGGTGAGGTCGATTCTAGTAGAAATCCTTCATAGTGTTGAAGGCGGGGACGTAGAGCAAAGGTGCTCGAACCTCGAAATAGATCTCCCGTGTTTACGATTGCTCTCTCTGTCTCTCACTTGTATCCATATCTTGCATACTAACATTGCTTATCTCTTTATCTGCTTGATATATCTTGTGCTTAATTGTTATATGCTTCGGATTGTTTGCTCACACTTGTATTCAACCAAGAGAGCCATAACGGCACCTCAACTCTTATCTAGAGAAATCTTGAGGAGAGAGTCCAGAGCCCTTCACCGGGAATTCGGCTACACTCTTGTATTATACTTGGTGTGTTTAGCTTAATAGTTTTTAGTTTACATAAATAGTTTTAATTCTGCATTAATTCATCATTAGATTAGCTAGTCACCTATTCACCCCTGCTTCTAGGTGATTTCAATTGGTACTAGAGCTTGGTGCTCTTGATTTGGGTCTAACAACCTAGAGTTAAAGATCTTCTTTTTAGCTAATCACAATATTTATACACACACATAGATTTTATGTCACCTCCTACTTTTGATATTCTTAACATCTAAACTTGAAAGGTTAAGATGTCAATGTACCTCAAAGCCTAGGCATTCATGTTTATTTTGCCACTATTAAAGATTCTTATTGTTTAAATGGCAAATATCTTGAGGCTAATGCAAAAGTCATCCATGCTTTAAAGTCAACCCTAAATGATGAATATTTATCTAGGGTTTCTAACTTTGATTTGGCTTTTGTAGTATGGAACACTATAATCTCCCTTGGCGAACAAAAGCAATATTATGCGGGGAATGATCGAATGATGTAAGTGATACTTCTAACTTGTGCTACATGGTCCAAGGGGATAATCCCCCTGAGGTAAACTCTGAATCCGGGCTAGAAGAAGATATTGACATGTCTTATGATGAGCTTGAATCTTTTTGTCAACAACTTCTTGAAAAATATGATGTGTTTAAAAAGGATAATAAGAAATTAAAAATTAAATTTGATTCCATTTTAAAAGAAAAGGATTCTTTTCAAAATAAACTTGAAAATGTTTTAGAAGAAAATGAAGCTTTGAAAAAGGAGAATATTTTCTTGTTTTCTAAATTAACTGATCTTTGTGAAGGAAATAATTCTTTAAAAAATAAAATAAATTTGATGGAAAAAGAAAAAGAAATTGCTTTGGAAGAAAACAACTCTTTGAAAAGAAAATATTTCTAAAAAAAAAGGTTATTGATTCTTATACTTGCCACGCTTTTCATGCTGCACCATTGATAAAAATGTGATTAAATTTTTGAAAATAGAATAGATTGTTTAAGCTCAACTTTAAGCAATTGTGCATTTAATCATAATAAATTGAAAACTTTATTTCAAAAGAAACAAGCTTCACATGTTCATGCACATAACCCACGGCACACAAATGCACACTTTGCACATCATGATCACACCCATTCTAATGTGCATTCTTGAGTGTACAAATGTACACATTGCGACCGCAAAGTCCATTTAGCAAAGTTTTGTTTTGACAATATAAATCATATTAATTTTGCTAATAAAAATATTTGGGTTCTGAATAATGCTAACCCCCATGGACCTAAAAGAAAATGGGTACCAAAGTCCCCACCTCTTATGTTTAATGTAGGTGTGGGCTCTCACATGACGTGAGAGAGTTGGTGCCTTGATGGTGGATGCATGAGCTTGATAGACACTACAATTAATGCACCGCTATCAAGGAAGTTTGGTGGGAGAACCATCATGTTTGGAGACTTAGAGATTAGTGCATATGGTTTGGTAACTATCTCTAAACTCCCATTTAGTTACATACTTTTACAGAATACTTTTAGCATGTTATTGATGTTGTGCTTCTTGTGGTAAATACTTGTTTAGATGTAGCTTTCATTAAAATTTGTGTCTATATTTGTACAAGTAGTGAGCAACATTTGATCCTTATATGTTTGTACCCTATTGCTCATTTGTACTCATTACATGTACATATATAACATAGTTTTGATGATTTCCTTATTTATACTTATTTTGCCTATCTTTGTGCATGTTTTGTTTTATGTATATGTTATATTTATCTAAAACTAATAGACATACATGTATACCCTTGAGTCTCCTACCTTCATGCAAATTATATTATAGACTTTTTTGTGTTTAAGATATGTATATATATTTTTAGTGTTGGATAAAACATGCATATACCTTGAAGTTTATTTTTTAATACATTTTTATGATTTTCATATTTTTGGTAAAAGAAATTCAAGTCTATTTTGATCTTTATTGATTATTTTCATGAATATGCTATTCACATAACCTTTGTACACTCACACTTCTTTGTTTATTCATGACCTTTCTTCATGCGCACATTTTTAAGCTTTGTAGATTTTGAGTATCAACTATTGTGTATTTAGTATGTTTCATGAGATGAAGGATCTTTAACTAGTTTTTTAAAAAATTACTTTTAAACTAGTTATTTATTCTTCAATTGGTAGAGTTTTTAAACTATGCTAAAATATTTTCAAACTCTTATTTTGAAAACCCCTACTAACCGAAGGGCGGATGGTTGCACGACCATGCCTTTTAAGCCTTATTAAAAATCTTTTATATTGTGCATGAATAGGGTGGATAGTTATAAGTAATACACATGAACTTCATGAAATTCTATTTTTGTATAGTCATATAAGTTTTCTTATATATGTATGCCTCAAATTTTAAATAATATCAATTTCAATTGGTATTTTCATTTTCATACATATATATGATTTGATTGTGCTTGATTTACAATACCTTACATATTTAAAGCACAAACTATGTTTATGCTAAGCTTGACTAATTTTAAATGTTAATTGGTATTTTAATGAGTTTACGCATTATTTTAAATTGGTATTTCAATTGATATCAAAATATACTTCATATTTTACCTTTAATTAATATCAAAATTTACAATATACTTAAATTGGTATCAATATGTTTCGATTTCAATTGGTATCAATATGTTTTGACAAGGTATCTATAAATTTTGCTAATAACAAATGTTTCAATTGACATTTTATCTGGTATCAAAATTTATAATAGATTTCAATTGGCATTTCAATTGACATTTTATTTGGTATCAAAATTTACTATATATTTCAATTGGTATCAAATATACAAAATGTTTTACTTTCATTGGTATCTTAAAATTTTTGTTTACTTACAAGTGCTATCTCAAAATTTGAATTGTTGATTTAAGAAAATTCAAAATTTGTTTTAAGATGATTTCAATTTGTTTTAAAGTAATTTTAAAATTTTTGATATGAATTTCCTATATGCAAGGGGAGCTTAACATCTCTTCTATATATATATTCATGTTGAGTGTATCTTGTATTGAGGAGATTGACATCTCTTCTTTATGTGTACACGTGTGCAGGGGGGCTTAACATCTTCACTTATGCATTGTATATTATGTATTATGTGAGTTAGAGTTTTGTCATCCCTTCTTCATGTAATGCATGTATGCAGGGGAGCTAACTTACCGTCTTCCTCTTCATGAATGTATATCACATATATATCCTTATTGTTGATTTGTTTTTCACCCCTTTGTTGATGATTGATAAAAAAAAGGAGAATGATTTTGAGTTTATATATGCATATTAAAAATTGAGTTTATGCATATATTGAGTTTATGCATGTTCTATATTTATGGTTATACAAAAAAGGGGGAGAAGGATTTTGAAAGTTTATACAAAAAGGGGGAGAAGGTTTTCGGGGAGAAGAATTCTTGATTTATGCATGTTTCTCTCACCTTGTTTATACATATACATTTGTTTAGTTTTATGTATATATTGAATATCTTTATTGTTTATTGCTATGCATGAGTTAAAGGGGAGCTTCTATGAAGCTTAACTTTAATCTATGCATATATAACTCCATGAGTTTTGTCATCATCAAAAAAGGGGAAATTGTTGGCCCAGAGGCCCATCACTCTAGTTTTGATGATAATTAACTCATATAGTTATAGTACTAATGATCTTGTGTTTAATTAGTATCAGATATTTGATCAAGATCTTTGTTGATGTTTAGCTTCAACAAAAAATTTAAAGTCAACGTTTTGGAGCTAGCACATGTTGATTCAAGAGATCGCGCATCAAGATTGCATCAAGTACTTAAGAGGAGTCTAGCTCCTTGGATCAAGGTTTGGACCAAGTTAAGAAGGAAAAGAAGGCCTTCAAAAGAAGATTTCCAAGAAGACTTGTGTCATATTTGTAAGTGTCAAGATTTTATTTTTTGATAAAATGTAAAAGATAGATTAGTCGGTAGATTGCTCAAGTTCATATACACTCACACAAAAGATTTAGATGTGTTTTCATAAAATAGTTTTCGTTTTAAAAAATACCGGTTTGGTTTTTTAAGCCTAAAAATATACATGTGTTTTATCAAAACTTATTTTAGAGCTTAATGTCAAAAGCATAGATATTTCATCGTATATGTGTAGTGGATCATATCCATATACACTAAGCTTCAAATGTGTTTAGAATATCTTGTTTTTGTATTTGGAAAAGTTTTGAAAAAATCGATTTTGAAAAATACAGGTTTTTGATTATGGCAAAACTTCTATATTACAAAAAAAGTTTAAAAGGTTTGTAATATGTTTTGATTTTTAATCAAACATTTTAGTATTTCAAAGTATATCAATGAACTTATTTTTTTAGAATTTATGATAATTTATGAGATTTTATTGAAGATAAAAAGACCAAATTTCAATACTTAAAAACCTGTGTTCTGGCATTCTGCCAGTCGACTGCAGGTCGACCGAGCCAGAGGTCGGTCGACCGGGCGGTTGACCGATGTGCCCAAACGTGCACAGTCCTATTTGGTCAGAGGGCCGGTCGACCGACCCGGTCGACCGCTAGAGAGTTCTGCTCTCTGGATCTGGCCCCGGTCGACCGGGCGGTCGACCAGGAGAGAGCTTCTGCTCTCTGTATCCAAGCCTCAGTCGACCGGCCGGTCGACTGATGGCATAACGGTCAGAAATCTGACCGTTGGCCGGTCGACCGGGCAGTCGACCGACAGCAAAAAGTTCTGCTGAGTTGTCCCTAACGGCTAGTTTTTGGAGCCTATTTATATAGAGTTGTTTTGGGCGATTTAAGATAAGATTTCAAGTTGGTTTACAAGATAGTTTTTCCTATACTTCTAAGTGTTTATCTCCACTTGTTTTAGAGCCAAATACTTCCATATCAAAAGGAGAGTTTTTCAAGAGTGTTTTGTAAAAGAGATTTTGATTGGTATCCAATGTTGCATATTTTACCACATAATTCCCATGCATTTAGTTAATAAATATATGATTTTTACTCCTCTTCTCTATATATTTGCAGGTACACACTCTAAAGGAGAGAAAGCCATTAATCACCTTAATTAGCAATAATTAAGTGATTAATCAAAGATTAAAGATAAGCTAAAGATTTGAATCCCAGATCCAGAGAAATCCGCGCAACAAACGAAGATTCCAGATATACCACGTGGATAACAAACTCTCAACTAATCTTCAACAGAAAGATCTGGCTCAACGGCCAGGATCAAGCCGCGATCCGCGGCAGATCCGCGGCAATCCTAGGTCGTTATGACCTCGGATTTTGCGCCAACAAACTTGGCTCTCGAAGGTTCTCTCCCATGCTATAAATACTGGACTTGGACCTGCGTACAAAAACTGAATGGAGAAGAGAGGAAAAATCTTTAGTTGTTGTAATTTTGTTTAGTTTTTCTCTAGGTTTAGTTCTTTAGATCCCTCTTCTTCTTCCCTAGAATTCATTGTAAAAGAGAGAGATTGTGAGAGAGAGAGAGCTTGTGTAATCAAGGGTGACAACTTGAAGCTATGCAAGGATTCATCCATTCTCCTTCCTCTACTTGAAGCTTGGTTCTGGTTTATGTGCTTTCTTTACATGCTTTCTTTATTGCTTTCTTTAATTCCTTGCAATTTACTTCAAGCTTTGTTTTACTTCTTTAATGGCTTGTAGCTAATTCCTTCTCCATGTACTAGCTAACCACTACTCTTGCTAACTACTAACTCATGGGTGATTGCTTTACTTCATCTTGCAAGTTGTATGATCTTCTCTTCTCCGATGGTTAAACCACCATCTTCCAAGTGAGAAAGTAATTAGGTCAACACGCAAGACGAACCATACGCCAATGGAGTGACAACATTAGGCACGCATTCATTATCACGGAGTGTGGTAAGCTTTGGCAAGATAGCAAGGTAAGCTAGTCATGGTTCTCTTCCATTCAAGTTTTATTTTCTTCTAGTATGAATACAAGTCCAATCCTCTTCTTGATTTCTTTTCCCGACTTTTTCACCATGAACATATCCATCTTTTCTTTAGTTTGTTTTTCTTTTGATTCATTATTTTTATTAGCATAGAAGAATTATCGTTTGTTCACTTCACTACCACACGTCAAAGCTTCCATCGCGAGCTCTCCCTGAGAATCGACTCGGTATAGTCCTATACTATAGCGGAGACAAGAAAGGGTACATAAAATACATTTTTGTACTCATAATACGTATACCTTTCTCGTCTAATCAAAATGGCGCCGTTGCCGGGGAGAGCAACGTTTTTTTTTTTTAAAGTGAAGTACTAAACGATTCTTCTTCTCTGTTTGCAGGTTACAGGTGAAGAAACAGCAAACCTTGCATAGCAGTGACATATAAGTGGACCTGGGCCTCTGCTCTCGAAAGCAGAGACCAGGATCCCTCAGTTTTGCCGCGTTCCCACGGCAAAAGCCGCGGTTCTGCGGCAGAACTGAGTTAACTACTCACAATTTTTCTGCAGGGATTGCTTCTCTGCAAAATACAGCTGCTGCTATAGTCTAAATCCTGTTTGCTTCACCTGATATCTGTTAATTTAATCAACAGTAAAAAGTTGGTTGAAATTGTTAAAAATTGTTTAGACACTTGCATCTCTAGGCACGTGTCTTTCAATTCTTTACTTTTACTGTTGAAGAGTGCTGGAGGCAAGGTACGTTTCGCATTGCATATAGACTAGGAATCATCTCTTGCTTGATTTTCATGCTTTGAGTGAATCTTAGTGATATTTCTTGTACACTTGCACAATTCAATTTAAGGGCATAACCCGTAAATAAGATAAGGTGGGGAGTTCATTACCCTTTCCTTAGCCCGAAAATCATTTTCCCAAGCACTCACTAACCCAAGCCTAATTTAATAAAAAAGTAGACGTTGGCCCTAGGGACATCTCGGACTCATTTAGGAGATTATCCTAAGGGGGAAAAGTGTTGGAATTTAACTCTTGCAAAATTAGTGTCTAGGAAAGGGGTTGAGGGCCGAAAGCCCGAAGGTTGCTGGTTACTTAATTAAGGAACGTCTCCGGACGGAAAACCTCCCACCAACCTTACCCTTCCCTGGCTGATTAGCTTGTGGTTAGAGTCTACACTAAACCTCCCGTGGACAGTCTATCAGTTAGGAGTCGTCTAGGTCCTAAGTCTACCCTAACTTAGGTTAGAAGTTTTCTTTCTTTTGTTTGTTTGTTTGTTTGTTTGTTTTTGTTTGTGATTGTGTGATATGGCCTTCAACAATTCTTTCAATAATAATCCATATTTCACACCATCTCCATATTCGGATAATTTCAACCCGGTGTTTTACAATATGCACCAACCAAATACACCGGGTTGGCCTTATCCGAATCAATATGACCCATACCCCCCATCTAATAACTATAATTTTCATAATAATTTCAACTCTTCACCGAGTAATTGGGGATTCCAGTCCCCCGAGTTTAATTATCAACCTCCTTGTCCACCATATTCACCGAGTCCACAATATCCACAATATTCATTTCCAGAATCCGCTTCATATACTCCTTTTTCTGAACCACCAATTGAAGAAAAATCTGAGTTACTCAGGAGTATAGAAGCTAATCTTCAAAGGGTCGAGCAACAACTTCAAGAAACATTTGCCCCTCCAATTCCACAGTATTTTCAAGAGTCTTACTCAGTTCCACCTTTTCCTAATGAACAACCATTTGTCATGGAAACGAGTAAAGATTTCTTGTGTGAGTCCACTTTTCCATCACCATACATTTTTGACTCACAATTTCATCACCAATTCCAAAACAACACTTCATCTTTTCCACAAAATGATGAACCAATGAATTGTGAAAAGATGCTTGAATTCTTGGCTCAGACTCGAAATACTCGTAATCGTGACGTAGAATTGATGATTCAAACTCTTCATTCTCATTCTTCTAATGTCACTAACCATTCTGTCCGAGCCAAAGAATCATGTTGTTTTGGAAATCAAGATTCAATTTCAGCACAACCAAATGAATTTGTCCAAACTTCAGATCCAATTGACATTTTGGCAAGTTTTCCTTTCCCTGAAATTGAACTTGAACATGATTATGATCCTGAACTTTCATCAGATGATTCAACTCTACTTCCTGATTCAATCATGACTTCCATATCCTTACCTGATTTCAATCCATTTCCAAAGTCAGAATTGAATCCAGTACCTATCCATTGTGAAATTGAATCACCAATATTTTATGATGATCACATTGAACTTGGCCAATTCCATACTTCTGAAAATCCCATTGATAAATTGGCAAGTTCACATTTTTCTGAAATTGAATTACATAAGGAATGTGATCTTGAACTCCAACTTAGTGATTCAATCCTCTTTTCTGATTCGATAATGACTCCGGTATCTCTACCTCACATCAATCTTTTCTCGGAGTCAACCTTGGATCCTTGCCCAATTCACAATGAAGTTGAATCACCCATCTTTGAGGATCATGTTGAACTTGACCAATTATACCTTTTTGAAGATCCTATTGACAAATTGGCAAGTTCACAATTTTGTGGAATTGAACTCAATGAGAAATGTGACTTTGACCCTCAAGTTTGTGATTTAGTTCAAATACCTGAATCATTAATGACTCCTGTTTTGTTACCCAATTTGAGTAACATTTCAGAGTCAGTTTTGATTCCCAACCTTCCTGAACTTGAATCACTAATCTTAGATAGTCACATTCCATCATGGGAAACTGAATGTGGACTTGAGCTTCATTTTCTTGACTTGGACTCAGTTCCTGAATCCATTCCGACTCCTGAACCTTTACTTGACTTCATTCACTTCCCTGAGTCGGTGTTCCTTTCCGAGTCCAAGTCAACCGTTCTATCATTCCATATTCCATTCTGGGACAAGGTAGTTGATAAATTTAACTCAGGAATTATTTTAAAAATTTGGAAATTAGATGGGGGAATGTACATAATAATCTTAAATGCACACATCATTTTTGTGGGTCATATTATTGAAATTTCTGGTGGGTTCCTGAAAACCCAACGACAAGTTGATTGGGCCATGTTCCGTGGACCAATCCAACCACCACCGGAACCACCACCTTAAGATAATTTTTTTTTTACTAACATAGGATTTACTAACATAGAATTTAGAAAATAAATAAAAAAAAAATAATAAATAGAAATAAAGGAGGGATTTTTATGCTTAAAAGGAGTTCCCACACTTTCCAACTTCCAATCTTTCTAAATTCCTAGGATTCTCTCTCTTCCCTAGGATTCCATTCCAATTCAAAATCCTTTGACCTAGGGTTGTAATTAAATCTTTGACCTAGGGATAATTTTGGAAACCTAACTTTTCTCCCTCCTATAATATCCCTCTACCCCACACTTCAACCGTCACACGAGAAACCTATCTTCAGATCCCAAATCTTCTCTCAAAGCGCCGCCACTGTACTTTTTCTTCTCCCCAGATCTCTCAGATCTGCCGCGTACCCGCCGTCCCAGCCGCGCAAACGCGGCACATCTGAAGCTTCCTGAGCCCAGAAAAATTCTGCTCCGATCGATTTCGCGCACTTTCCACAGATCTGGTGCTAAATCTTCCTTCAGAGCTTTCTGAATCCACAACAGAGATCGATTCTATTCCCCCCACGTAATCCGGGGGTGGTTCGACTTCTAATCTCTTCTTTTTACCGCTTTGCTCTTTAATTCATACTATGGCACCTGCAATTTTTGCTGAGAAAGATTTTGGGCGGATTTTAATTGATGTGAATGGTTATGGACATGTGTTTTTAGAAAGGATTAGGGCTAGGAATTGGTACACATTGATATATGATAATTCTGAGACCGAGGCATTCTATTGTCCCGAACTTGTGACGATGTTTTACACTCATCTTGACCTAGCATCGGTAGATCCACAAGCATACCAGTTCACTGTCCATATGCCCACCGGGGATTTCCTTGTCACGCTTCTCTTCTTGAGGAAGTCACTAATGTCCCAACCGTCACATACCCAAGCGAGCCTCTCCCTTTGATTGACTATATGACTGTTATGGGGGCTCGCTGTACTGAGCAGGATCGTGGGTTAAAGGCTAACACCACGTTTAGGAATGTTCATTGCGTTGGACGTTGGATCCAACGCAATATTTTAGGGTTAGACCATACCACGACCTTTAACAGGCCTGTGTTGCAGATTATACATGACTTAATGACACGTCAGCACACGGTTTGTTTAAACAAGGTCATCTTCCACGCACTTATCACCAACTCTTCTCGCACAAGAGGTGCCAAATACTCACATCCCACCTTAATAACACGTCTGTGTAGGACTTTTCTACCAGATGATCTCTTTGATTCATTTGATAGAGTGTTTGTTGCACCCGAGAGATCTACCAGTTCGTACACTAGTTGTTTACACGCAGTATGGACTCCTACAGTCCAAGCTGAGGATGTACCGGTAGAGTCCTCCTCTGAGAGAGTTTTGAGGAAGAGGATGAACCTGAATTTTGGAGGCAGGAACCCCAGCAGAATCACGAGCTTTCATGTCTTCCATCTGGAAGGGCATGAAGAAAATTTTTAGGGTCAAGTGAGATTGAGGAAGAAGATGGAGGAGCAATCTTCCAGGTTGGAGGAGCAAACCTCCAGATTAGAGGGCATTGAGGCGAGATTGAGGAGGACACAGTCAGCAGGACCCAGTACCACTGCGGGTCCAAAGAGGAGGAGGGAGTGACTTTTTACCTTACCTATTTCATGCATCATTTTATCTTGCATACATTGAGGACAATGCATGAGATAGGTATGGGGGGGGTATGTACTAACATAGGACTTTTTATTTTCTTTATAGGATTTTTATTTTTTTTTAGGTCTTGCATTTTATTTTAGATTTTATCTTTTCTTTTTAGATTTGACTTTTCTTTTAGAAAATTAAAAAAAATAATAAATAAAAAAAAAACTTTTTGAAATAAGAGACAAAGTTTTGATCTATTTTTAAGAAAATTAAGATGTATCTTAGGAATTAAGAAAGCCTTAATTATGACATCTTAAACCTAGTTGAAATAATAGATCTTGTTTGAAATTATAGGCTAAGTAAGAAAAATTGGGGAGATATTCTTATCTTGAATTTTTTGCCTTAGATAATATGCACTTTACACTTACACATTTCTTGGGATGGAGACAAAGACCAAAAATGCCATATAAATAAATAAAAAAATATATATATATAAATAAAAGATCACTTATTAAGCTGGATAACTATGCCTCAAGAAGCATGGTTACTCACGCCTAACGGTGATCTCACTTATTAAGCTGGATAATTGTGCCTCAAGAAGCATGATTATTCACGCCTAACGGTGATTATAAATAATCCCCTTTAGTTTTGTGGCCTTTTTCACTCGAGTCCTTTAACCCGAGGGATGTTTTCTCATCTGGTGCCCTAGAACCATCTGGTTTGGGAGTCATCGGTTATAGGCTCGCTACATGGGTGAACTAGAAAGCCTAAGAAAACTAAGGGAAGAAAAAGAAAAAAAAAAAGAAAAAGAAAAATAAATAAATAAATAAATGGCTTTATGGTTGGAGTTGAAATCCCAGAAATTTTCACTGAGCACGGTGTGCATATTATCTAGGTTTTATGAAAGATAAAGTATTCAATCCAATTTTGAATTCTTACCTTAATTGAAGACAAGATCTTGCATAGAGACTAAGTTTAAGGGAGAATGATTATAGGTGGACTTATGACCTAAGATCACTTATATTTTGCAAAAATAATTCGTAAACATGTCTCTTATTCAAAATGCGTTTTTAAAACACTAACATTTGTCTTCTTTCTTTATGGATTTTGTGGGTGTAATCCGCTGAAAACCCTCAGGAGACAACACTCCTCCTCTAGGGTAACCTAGAGGTTTAACGGCTTGTTGCACACGCTCAGTGCAATCGCGTCACCTGCGAAAGTGGTGTAATAAAATTTGTAGTATAGTTTTTCTTTTCTTTTCTTTGTTTTTGCTCGGGACGAGCAAAAGAATAAGTGTGGGGGTGTGATTGGTATCCAATGTTGCATATTTTACCACATAATTCCCATGCATTTAGTTAATAAATATATGATTTTTACTCCTCTTCTCTATATATTTGCAGGTACACACTATAAAGGAGAGAAAGCCATTAATTACCTTAATTAGCAATAATTAAGTGATTAATCAAAGATTAAAGATAAGCTAAAGATTTGAATCCCAGATCCAGAGAAATCCGCGCAACAAACGAAGATTCCAGATATACCACGTGGATAACAAACTCTCAACTAATCTTCAACAGAAAGATCTGGCTCAACGGCCAGGATCAAGCCGCGATCCGCGGCAGATCCGCGGCAATCCTAGGTCGTTATGACCTCGGATTTTGCGCCAACAAACTTGGCTCTCGAAGGTTCTTTCCCATGCTATAAATACTGGACTTGGACCTGCGTACAAAAACTGAATGGAGAAGAGAGGAAAAATCATTAGTTGTTGTAATTTTGTTTAGTTTTTCTCTAGGTTTAGTTCTTTAGATCCCTCTTCTTCTTCCCTAGAATTCATTGTAAAAGAGAGAGATTGTGAGAGAGAGAGCTTGTGTAATCAAGGGTGACAACTTGAAGCTATGCAAGGATTCATCCATTCTCCTTCCTCTACTTGAAGCTTGGTTCTAGTTTATGTGCTTTCTTTACATGCTTTCTTTATTGCTTTCTTTAATTCCTTGTAATTTACTTCAAGCTTTGTTTTACTTCTTTAATGGCTTGTAGCTAATTCCTTCTCCATGTACTAGCTAACCACTACTCTTGCTAACTACTAACTCATGGGTGATTGCTTTACTTCATCTTGCAAGTTGTATGATCTTCTCTTCTCCGATGGTTAAACCACCATCTTCCAAGTGAGAAAGTAATTAGGTCAACACGCAAGACGAACCATACGCCAATGGAGTGACAACATTAGGCACGCATTCATTATCACGGAGTGTGGTAAGCTTTGGCAAGATAGCAAGGTAAGCTAGTCATGGTTCTCTTCCATTCAAGTTTTATTTTCTTCTAGTATGAATACAAGTCCAATCCTCTTCTTGATTTCTTTTCCCGACTTTTTCACCATGAACATATCCATCTTTTCTTTAGTTTGTTTTCTTTTGATTCATTATTTTTATTAGCATAGAAGAATTATCGTTTGTTCACTTCACTACCACACGTCAAAGCTTCCATCGCGAGCTCTCTCTGAGAATCGACTCGGTATAGTCCTATACTATAGCGGAGACAAGAAAGGGTACATAAAATACATTTTTATACTCATAATACGTATACCTTTCTCGTCTAATCAGATTTTCTTGAGTTTTTCACCACCAAATCAATCCTACTTTCTCACACACAACTTGAGCTATCCGTTGCTATATCAATCCTTTAGGAATCTTTGTTGTGAGAGTGTTTTTAGGTGATCAAAGTGTTGAGATCACCAAAGTGTTCTATCTTGTATTTGAGGAGGCCAACTTGCAGGTTCGTGTTGTTTCGAGTTTTTGTGGGAGCTCGGTGTAGAGGTGCGGCCTCGGGAAGCTAGTGTGCTTGCGTGTGTAGTTCTTGCGGGAACAAGTGATGAGACTAGTGAGTCCAAGAGTTCTAGTGTGAACTCCTTGTAGGTGTTATGGCACCGAGTGATCCTGTAGGATCGATTCTAGTGGAAATCCTTGATAGTGTTAAAGGCGACGACGTAGAGCAAGGGTGCTCGAACCTCGAAACAAATCTCCCGTGTTTGTGATAGCTCTCTCTATCTCTCACTTGTGTCTATATCTTGCATAATTACATTTCTTATCTCTTTATATACTTGATATATCTTGTGCTTAATTGTTATATGCTTTTGATTGTTTGCTCACACTTGTATTCAACCAAGAGAGCCATAGCGGCACCTCAACTCTTATCTAGAGGAATCTTGAGGAGATAGTTCAGACCCTTCACGGAAATTCAACTACACTCTTGTGTTATACTTCGTGTGTTTAGCTTAATAGTTTTTAGTTTGCATAAATAATTTTAATTCCACATTAATTCATCATTAGATTAGCTAGTCACCTATTCACCCCCCTCTAGGTGATTTCAAAGCGGTCTCTTGGATGATATTCCATAACGGGTAAAGCATCTGAGGCATAAAACCCGCCTATCTGACTTCCTCGAAACCCTAATGGTAGTGGGCGGTGGCGATGACCTGTTGCCCTTGGAAAATCGGGAGGGGTCCCCGAGACTACGATCCCCAGAAGGGAAGTTCGTCCCAAGGGTTTTTATCTGCAACCTACACCACTGTTAGTCCCAATGCCAAAAATACATTTTAATTCCAGAAAATTAGAGGAAATACAAAAATGCACAAGAAATTCCTAAATACTCATACATTACATATAAATACGCAAAAAATTTCTAAATACATAGAAAATCCTAAAAGTATACATATAATTTCTAAATACACAGAAAAATTCTAAAAATATACATAAAATTCCTAAAAAGTAGGAAATTCATAATGCCCAGAATATTTCTAAAAATTACAGAAAATTCTTAGAAATGCCCAGAACATGAAATACGCATGCATGTATACAAATATATGTGTGTACAAGTGTGTATGTGCACATATGCAACAAGAAAAGGGTACTCGCCTAAATATTGGGGAATACCCGATACCACGTGCACGTGAACACGTATATGCACGCGTGCACGTGTGTGCAAGTGGGTTGCCAAGGGGCAATCCAGGGATTGTAGGAGGAAGGAGGAAGTTGTGGAAGGTGTTTTAGAGAGATAAAATGCAAAGAGGAGAGAGAAATCTAGAGAGAGAAAATTAGGGTTTTGGTTTTGAAGGAGAGAGAAAGTGTTTGGATATGGGATTAGTGGAGGAGGTGGAGGAACATATGGGAAAGGTTAGGGAGGCAGCCAGCCTTAAGATGGATGAGGGAGGAGAGAGAAATCTAGAGAGAGGTTAAAAAGAGGAGAGAGAAAATATCATTTTGGGGATTTTTAAATAGAAGAAAAATAGGGGAAATTATGGGAGGTAGAGGAGAGGGGATCCTCTACAGTAACCAGTCATGGCTGGTGTTAGGGAGGAGTGAGAAAATGTAGAGAGAGAATGGGTTTTAGAGAGAGAAAATGGCTTTCAGGGCTTTTTAGAGAGATAAAAATTAGGTGTAATTGTCCCTAGAGATGATATTAGGATGTTTTGTGAGCACTCATGGAGGTGTGGGAGTTTTGTAGGATTTTTAGAGAGAGAAAAATGGGTTTTCTAGAGAGAGAAAGTTGGTTTTTGCCCATTTTTAAGGGAAGAACAAATTGGAGAAAATTTGGAGAAGTTATGAAAGGTAGTAAAGAGATTGTGGAGATGGTAGAATGGTTTTAGGAGGTGGTGCTAGGGGTTATATGATTTTTAGAGAATTTTTGGAGGGGTTTTGGGTAATTTTTAGAGAGAGAATAGTGGAGGGAGAAAGGGAGGTGGCCGGCTATGGACATGGACAGGTGGAGAAGAAGGCAAAGAAGAGGGGAGATGGCTTGCATGAGAATCCAAGAGTTGGATTCTTGAAGAAGCCATAGAAAAATCTAGAAGAATGAAGAAAAGAAAAGAAAAAGAGAAAGAAATGAAAATGCAATAATGTAACTGTTAAGGGGTTTTGTGTTAACGCCCCCACAGGAAAATAATATAAAAATAAAAATGAAGAAAATTGTGAAAGAAATGAATTTGAACAAGAAAGAAAAGGAAAACTAGGAGGAGAGAGAAAATAATTTAATTAAATAATTATTTAAAATAAAAATTATGAAATCTCTAGGGTAGAATTCAATATCAATGCAGAGTCTCGTGCAAAAATTTTGGGTCAAACGGAGTAAAATACGTAAATGAAATAACATGTCTACGATTAAAACGTCAAAAACCGTAAAAGGATACGTATTCTGAAATCAGGGTATTAAAATTTAGATTGGCTAACTCTAATTTCTTATCACTCCATTCGAATATTGGTTTGCCTTTCTTGGTGCCTTCTACTACTTTGATTGGCGCCTCATATATTTCTTCAAACACACCTCATATTCTTTAAACTAGTGACTGAATATGAATCCTCATACAAACTTTTCAATATACATAATTTATTCCATTGAACAAGGGTGATCTATTATTATAACGTCCCTCTAAGTATATTACTCTTGTGGGTTGCCCTAGATCATTCTAAAATGTTAGTCCTATAAATTGAGTAACCAAGCCTGGTACCAATTGAAAGTCTAAATGACAATCTTAGAGGGGGTGAATAGGGTATAAAAGTTAAATACAACAATTAATACCAAATTTGATTGGATGCACACGATAATGCTATAAACACAATTATGAAATAATAAAACAATAAAAATTAGCAAGTAAATAAGAGAGAGGAATAGTGAGAGAGAGAGAGAGAGAGGAATTCTGGCCGATATGTGATGTATAGTGGTTCGACCACCAACAGGTGTAGACCACTACTTAGAGGCCTCTTCTCTAGGATTTCAACCAATCTATTTTAGTATCTTTCTTTCCAGGTAGAAAAGCTTAGACCTTTTATGATCGACTTCTTTTTTAGGTAGAAGTCTAGACCTTACAAGCCACTTTATTTTTGGGTAAAAGTGTAGATCTTCACTAGACCACATCCCAAGAGGTTTGATTTTCTCACCAACAAATAACCACAACAAGAATTTTTTTTCTCTTTACAAGATGAGAGCCAATGTAGCTCCAATGCCAAGATATAAAAATTACAACTTGAGGCTTTAAAGAAGAATCAAGACAGGAAAAACTTGGCATGTTTAGATCTAGATGCTTGAGAAATCAAAATAAAAAGCTTGGATCTAGAATCTAAATAATCATTTGAAGAAATGAGATTAAAGAATAGAAGATGTAATGCAAGTCTCAACAACAGTATGAAAGCATACTTTGAATTACTAAGAAGATGTTGAAGAATAAGCTTGAAAAGTTTTGCGTTGAAAATCTTTGAGTGAAAAGCTATAGAAAGTTTTCTCAAATGTTTATCAAAAGTTATAAAAAGAATGTTGAGAACTAGTATTTATAGAGAGGAGAATGTAGTATTGGGTGAGAAGAAGTTGTCCCCAAAATTTCGTGTGAAAAACCTCTCAATATAAAAGTTGCATCAATTTGGTCGAGCGCTGAAACTTGGCAGTCATCAATAGACTGCTCAACCCACGGCTAATTTAGTGCATTATGACCAGCGAATGGTTTATCATCCTTGGTGGTCATTCCGATGATGAACAATGATATTTTCAATGGTGATAACAATTGTACTATTGCAGAAAAAGTATTCTGCAGTTTGATTAAAATAATAAAAAGAACTTTGAAACTTCCTGCACAAATTCAAAATTGTAGAACTCGCAATCGACCCCAGTGGTCGAATCAGAAGAGCTAAATTGTCTCTGGCGTACGATTGATCAAGCCTAGCAGTCAATCGGTCATACACTTGAAAGTTGGGTCTTGAAACTGACAAGGAGCGGACGCAAATCCATGTGTGGCAGTCGTGAAATACACCTAGAGGGGGGTGAATAGGTATTTTTCTAATCAAATGCAATTTTAAAACTACTCATGATGAATTATGCAAACAGTCACTCAAAATAAGAATTGAAGCCGAATTCCCCGTTAAGGGCTCTAAAACTTCTCCTCTTTGATTCCTCTAGATAATGAGTTGAGGTGCTCAATTACCTCCTTATTGAGATGAGTATATACCGGTAATGAAAGTTATGAAATGAAAGCAATTATAGAATGCAAGATGAATAGTTTCACAAGTATGAAAATGAAAAGCAATAGAGAGCAAGACACAATCAACGCAAACACAAGGGAATTTGTTTCGAGGTTCGAGCCACCACTCTACGTCCCTACCTTCAGCACTATGAAGGATTTCACTATCCTCTAAGGGATCTTCCGCAAAGGGACCTTACACAAAGGAATTACAACTTGGTCTACACAAGACCGGAGTACACAACTCTACCAACTCAACCCTCTACACAAGAGGTAGCACAAAGCCAATTGAGGTTACAAAGTACTTGGTAATCTAATAAGATCATAAACACTCTCTCTTACAACTTCTTATAAAGTAGAATATGAAGTGTTGTTTAAGAAGTTAAGTGAGAGATGAAATTCAGTTAGAAAGAATATAGGAGTTTTAAAACCAACTGAAAATAGCTTTGAAAAGAAAGAACTTGGAGATTGAAAGCTAAAAAAAATTTCTCTTTAGAAACAAACTTGTAAACTTACGTATTTTTCTTGTCTAAGACCAAAACCCATGACCTATATTTATAGGAAATGAATAAATATCATTTAAAAATCATACCAGGTCATTTGGGTGTGTTTAGACACTTGGAAACCAAAAATGCCCGTTGGAATTCACAAAAAACAAAACAAATTAAAAAACTAGCCATTATGGCCATCTGGAAAAGAGTCGTTGGCTTCGATTGACCGCTAAGTATTTTAAAAAGAGAAATTTAAGTTTTGGTCGACTGACCCGGTCGACCGACCCCAACTGAGAGTTAGGGTCTCTCAGTCGATCGATTGGTCGATCGACCGCAAGGGTTAGCGGTCGACCGGTCGGTCGACCGACAATGTGCACAAATGTGCACGCCCCTTAGGGAAAGGCGTGGTCGACCGTTCTGGCCTGCAATGGGCACTGGTCGACCGGGCGGTCAACCGTTCTGGCCTGAAACAGTTTTATGTATGGTTTTTGAATTTCAGATAATTTTTAAAATATTTTTTATTACTCTAAGGATAATGTAGTAATGTATAAGTGATGAAATACATGTTTTAAACTTGTTATAAAATTTTGAAAAATTTATGAGACATGTATCAACATCAAATATGCAAAATACCAATACTATCAAAACTTGTATTTTTCAAAATCGTGTATTTTGTGTGTGTAACTTCTTGAGCATTACTACTATTTCTACACTTTAACAAACTAATATCTTACGAGTTTTTGGGCGACTACAAGATCTTAAACCGGGCTTCTCCATTAGCGAAGTGTGAGTGCTTTGTGTTTTGATCCCGTATTTGAGTCTTCTAGAGTCTTCAACACCTTCCTTTAGAGGATGAAAACTCCTTGAATCCTTAAACCCTGAGATAAATTTAAGCACTTGAACTTGATTAGTACAAAATAACCACATATATTTTGTTATCATCAAAACTACAAACCGGGTAATTGTAACCTTTGGCCAACAATCTCCCTGTTTTTGATGATGACAAAACATGTAAGTTATTAAGATAAAAGATATGGAAGAGCTTGAAAAGCTCCCCCTCAAGTTATACTATCTATCAAATACAAGAAACTATTGTGACTTTAAATGGATTTGATAATACAATCAAGTCACACATATATGCATATATTTAAAGATGATACCAATGTAGAATAATTATGCATATATAGCCTACCATCCTTCAAATCCACCTTCCTCCAACCACATTATATAAGCATGGTAAACAAAATGGATATAGAATACCAAAATAACTAAATAACTCAAATATTAATACCAAAACAACTTAATAACTCAAATATCTCTCCCCTTTTTTATCATGCATCAAAAAGGGTACAGACATCAACATAAAAAAGATATTAATTTGAAAAATACATATAAAAAATAATTTCAAAATAATTTCAAAACTTATGAATCCATAATACAAATATTTAACTCATCACAAATTAATGAAAATCTATTATAATCTAGTAATTTAGTAAAAATATCCGCAAGTTGAAAATCGGTGGAAACATAATCAATTTCAATATCGCATTTCTCATAGTGATTTCTAAGAAAGTAATATCGAATATCCATGTGCTTGGTCTTGCTATATTGATTTACATTTTTGGTCATATGCATAGTGCTAGTATTATCACAAAATATTTAATATGATCATAATGCAAATCATAATCAAGGAGAGTATGTTTCATCCATTGGACTTGTGCACAATAAGCCACAGACGCAACATACTCTGCCTCGCGGTTGAGAGAGCTACTGAATTTTGTTTCTTTGAAGACCATGAAACAAGGCAATTTCCTAGAAATTCACAAGTACTACTAGTGCTCTTCCTATCTACTCTACAACTAGCAGAGTCGGCATCTGAATAACTAGTCATGGGAAATTGTCCGGTTTTCAGATACCACAAGTTCATTCCAATAGTGCCCTTAAGATATCTAATAATGTGTTTTACTGTAATTAAGTTAGACTCTTGAGGACAAGATTGAAATCTAGCACATAAACACACACACTAAACATAATATCTATCCTACTAGCCGTCAAATAAAGTAAACTACCAACCATACTTCTATAAAGTTTAATGTCAATATTTATACCTTGTTCGTCCTTATCAAGCTTAGTAATAGTGCCCCTAGGAGTCTTACTTAATTTTGCATCTTCAAGTCCAAATCTCTTGATGAGTTATGTTGTGTACTTGGCTTGATTTATGAAGATCCCATCTCTCCTTTGCTTGATTTGGAGGCCAAGGATGTAGTTTAGCTCTCCCATCATAGACATCTCAAACTGGTTCTTCATGCATGATTCAAATTCTTTACAAAACTTTTTATTTATAGATAAAAAAATAATATCATCAACATAAATTTGAACAATTAGGATATCACTATCTACATGCTTTTTAAACAAATTGGTGCCAACTTTACCTTCAACAAAATTGTTTGAAATTAGAAAAGTTGAAAGCTTTTCATACCAAGCTCTTGGGGCTTATTTTAAACCATATAAACCTTTATCAAGTTTGTACACAAAATCCAGATGTGTAGGTTCAAAAAAACCAGGGGAGTTTTTCAACATATACTTCCTCTTCTATAAAACCTTTTAAAAACGCACTTTTGACATCTATTTGAAAAAGTTTGAAATCTTTATAAGAAGCAAAGGCAAGTGTCATCCTTATGGCTTCAAGCCATGCCACAGGTGCAAAGGTTTCCTTAAAATTGATACCTTCGACTTGGGTGTAACCTTGGGCCACTAACCTAGCTTTATTTCTAATAATATTAACCGACTCAACCAACTTATTCCTAAAGATCCATTTCTTACCAATAGTTGGTCTATCATGGGATCTAGGAATGAAATGTTGCGCTCAAATTGATTGAGCTCTTCTTGCATTGCAAGCAATCACTATGAATCGGCCTCGACTTCAAGGATGTTTTTGGGCTTAATGTATGAGATAAAAGCAAAATGCCCACACAAATTATGGAGTTTGCATCGAGTAGTTACCCCCTTGGATACATCACCTATGATGAGGTCCTTGGAATGATTGGAAGCAAATCTCTAATACTTTGGAAGTGGTTGTGTTGGCTCTGAAATCACCTAGAGGTGGGTGAATAGGTGACTAGCTAATCTAATGATGAATTAATGTGAAATTAAAACTATTAAGCTAAACACACCAAGTATAACATAAGAGTGTAGCTGAATTCTCGGTGAAGGGCTCTTGACTATCTCCTCAAGATTCCTCTAGAAAAGAGTTGAGGCGCCGCTATGGCTCTCTTGGTTGAAAACAAGTGTAAGCAAACAAACCAAGCATATAACAATTTGAGCACAAGTATATATCAAGCATATAAAGATGAAAGCAATATAAGCATGCAAGATATAAACACAAGTGAGAGATATAGAGAGAGAGCAATCGCAAACACGGGAGATTTGTTTCGAGGTTCGAGATCCCTTGCTCTACGTCCCCACCTTCAACACTATGAAGGATTTTCACTATAAACGATCCCACTGGATCACTCGGTGCCGCAACACCTACAACGAGTTCACACTAGAACTCCTTGGACTCACTAGTCCCTCTCTTGTTCCCGCAAGAACTGCACACCGCAAGCACACTAGCTTGCCGAGGCCGCACCTCTACACCGAGCTCTCACTAGAACTCGAAACAACGTGAACTCGCAAGTCCGCCTCCTTAAATACGAAGTAGAACACTTGGTGATCTAAACACTTTGATCACCTAAAAATATTCTCGCAACAACTCTCCTATAAGATAGATATAGCTAAAAGCTCAAGTATGTGTAAGAAAATTAGGATTGATTTGGTGGTGAAAAACTCAAGAAATCTCTTTTTCAAAACACTCTTGAAAAACTCTCCTTTTGATATGGAAGTATTTGGCTCTAAAACAAGTGGAGATAAACATTTAGAAGTATAGGAAAAACTATTTTGAAAACCCACTTAAAATCTTATAGAAAACAGCCCAAGGGAGCCCAAATTTATAGGCTCCCAAATATGGCCGTTGGAGGCCAACTCAGCAGCTGATGTTGCTGTCGGTCGGCTGCCCGGTCGACCAGCCAACAGTTAAATTTCTGACTGTTGTGCCATCGGTCGACCGGCCGGTCGACCGAGGCTGGATATAAAGAGCAGAAGCTCTCTGTCGGTCAACCGCCCGGTCGACCGGGGCCAGACCAGAGAGAAGAACGCTCTAGCGATCGACCGGCCTTCCAGCCAAACAAGGTCGTGCATGTTTGTGCACGTCATTCGACTGCCCGATCGACCAACCTCTGGCTCGGTCAACCGTGCGGTCGACCGACAGAAGGCCAGAACACTGGTTTTAGGGATTTAAAACTTGGTCTTTTTCCTTTAATAAAATCCCATAAATTCTCATAAATTCTAGAAAAATAAGTTCATTAATATACTTTGATATACAAACATGTTTGATTAAAAATCAAAATATATTACAGATATTTTGAACTATTTTTGTAATATAGAAGTTTTGCCTTAAACAAAAACCTGTATTTTTCAAAAATAATTTTTTCAAAACTTTTCCAAATACAAAAATAAGATATTCTAAACACTTTTGAAGCTTAGTATTATGGATATGATCCACTACACATATATGATGAAATATCAATATTTTTGACAATAAGCTCTAAAATAAGTTTTGATAAAACACATGTATATTTTGAATATTAAAATCCAAACCGATATTTTTCAAAACGAAAACTCTTTTATGAAAACACATATAAATTTTGTGTGTGAGTGTATATGAACTTGAGCAATCCACCAACTAATCTATTCTTTGCATTTTATCTAAAAATAAAATCTTGACACTTACAAACATGACACAAGTCTTCTTGAAAATCTTCTCTTGAAGGACTTCTTCTCCTTCTTGACTTGGTCCAAACCTTGATCCAATGAGCTAGATACCTCTTGAGTACTTAATGCAATCTTGATGCGCGAGCTCTTGAATCAATACATGCTAGCTTCAAAACTTTGACTTTAAATCTTTTGTTAAAGCTAAATGATTGGTCGCTAATGTTGCATGTTTAAATATCATATTTCCATACTTATTATAGAATAAAAGCCTGCATTGTCCTAATTAATTGTTTAATTTATTTGCAGGCCCAATCCTTAAGGAGATGAAGAGAAATGAGCCCAAAAGCCCACCAGAATTCTGAATTAAATCAGAATTAATTCGCACACACTAAATCAGGGCAAAATCAAGAGGTTGTAAGTTGAGAAGAATCCTCTCAGAATCGATCGGTTAAAGCCAAGAATCCAAGGTCATTTCGTCAGAATCTGGGGCTCAAACAAAGAAACCAACAAAGGATAAAGCTAGAAGAAACTCCCAGGATGACCCACCAACAGGGTGTGGCCATCTGGCCACACCCTGGCCGCGGAAACGCGGCCAAAGCCGCGTTTTCGCGGCTTAGTTGGGGAGTTAGGGGGAGCGTTTGCTCCCCCCGATCTCCCCGGGATCCTGTTTGTTGGGTTTTTGGCCTATAAAAGGGCATTCTCTTTGCTGAAATTGGACGACCATGCAGATTAAGATTTAGCCTAGTTTTAATTCTTTATAGTTTAGGTTTTTTCTTTTTATGTAACTTGTATGTAAAGTTAGGGTAGAAGAAGATTCATGTAAGTAAGAGAGAGAGAGGCTGATGTTGAGAGTGACACCGATGTACCCTCCTCCTTTCTTCCATTGTCTCTGCAAGTAATAAAGGTAAAAGCTTCTTTTTATGTTCGTATTTTGTTTTGCTTTCCTCTTCCTCTTTCTACTTTACCTTGGTTGTATTTGTTGAATTTACAAGTGAATTCTAAAGTGAGTATAACCAAGCTACGTGAGAGCCAGCGATAGTTCATGAAGACGTTCTCCTCTTCCAAGCTCCGCATCACTTCGTTCTTGGTATGCTTGACGATATAATGTGCACGGGGACTGAGCTCGAGTTTATGATCTATGCGTTGAACACCTCCGAAGCAAAAAGGTAGAACTTGTAAAAGGTTTCCAGGTACGTCATCAATTAAACTAGGTAAGTATTCCTTCCTTTTCTTTCCTTTCTTTCATTTCTGTAAATTAAATCACCACCTCTTTCAACTCTTTCTTCTCCACTCACTCCATTTGTACATAATCGCTTTCATTATTTTTCTGATTTTTCCACCTTCTTCATCTTTCATTTTCTTCTAACTTTAACATAATTTTCTTTTTCTTAACATAAAAACAGAGAAGAACTCTCGTCTGGTTTTTATAACGATTTCAATAAAACTGTAAACGCTTCTATCGCAAAACCCTCCTTGTGGATCACGACCCGCATAGCCACTTGCTATAGCGGAAGAATTGAGCACTTGCACATTTTTATTATAAGTTCTGAAATTCCGTATTTTGTGTGCTGGTTGTACCTCAATCAAATTTTGGCGCCGTTGCTGGGGAGGGTAACATGTTTTTTATTGAAATCTGAATTTTTTTTGAAAATTTTTTAGAACTAAATGAATTTTCTTCTCTGTTGCAGGTTACAGGGCAATAAAAGCAGGAAATTAATATTGCAGTGACATACATGTGGCCATGGGCCTCTGCTCTAGAAAGCAGAGACCAAGGGCCCTCTGAATTGCCGCGTTTCCCGGCAAAAGTCGCGGATCCGCGGTAAGGACGAGTTGACTACTAACAGGTTTTTGCAGGGCTGCTTGCTTTGCAAATTCTAGTTCTCTGTAATTCTTTATTTCCTATATGCCATCACATAAGCCTGCTAAATAATCAACAGTAAAACGTTTGTTGCAAAAGTTAAAAATTGATTAGACGTTTGCATTTTAGGCACGCGTTTTTTTCAATTCATTTATTTTTACTGTTGAAGAGTGCTGGAGCAAGGTACGTATGCATTGCATTTAGCATAGGACTCATTTCTTGGTTGATTTATATCGCTTTGAGTGAATCTTACATATCTTGTACACATGCACTAATTGATTTTAAGGGCACCAACCCAATAACAATATAAGGTGGGGATTTAATCACCCTTCCTTAGCCCAAAAATCAGAATCCAAGCACTCACTAACCCAAGCCTAACTTAAAATGAGTAGACGTTGGCCCTAGGGATATCTCAGACTCAATTAGGAGATTATCCTAAGGGGGAAAGGTGTTGGAACTTGACTCTTGCCAAATCAGTGTCTAAGAAAGGGATTAAGGGCCGAAAGCCCGAAGGTTGGTGGTTATTTAATTAAGGAACGTCTTTTGACGGAAAACCTCCCACCAACCTTGCCCTGACCTGGCTGATTAGCTTGTGGTCAAAGTCTACATTAAACCTCCCGTGGACAGTCTAACCAGTTAGGAGTCGTCTAGGTCTAGGTCTACCCTAACTTAGGTTAGAATTTTTTCTTTCTTGTTTGTTTATTTGTTTGCTTTTCTTTCTTTTTTGTGTGTATTCTATTGTGTGATATGGCTTATAATAATAATTCTTTCAACTTTAATAATAATTCATATTACACACCAAGTTCATTTTCGGATATTACCAACCCGGCATATCATGACTTTAACCAACCTAGTGTGCCGGATTGGTCTTATCCGAATCAATATAACCCATGTCCCCCATCTAATAACTATAATTTCCATAAAGATTTCAACTCTTCACAGAGTCAGTGGGGATTCACCTACCCCGAGTCCAATTTTCAACCAAATTGTCCCCTTCTCCACCTAGTCCACAATATTTCCAAGAGTCATACTCAGTTCCACCAGTCCAAAATAGAAGACCATCAATTTTGGAAATGAGTATGCGTGAGTCCAAACACAAATCCCAAAATCTGATGGACTCACAATTTCACTACCACTTCCAAGATAACTCTTCATCTTTTCATCTAAATAATGAACCCATCAATTATGAAAAGATGCTTGAAGCCATGACTCATGCTCAAAATGCTAGAAATCGTGACATAGATATGATGGTCGAATCTCTACGTTCTCACCGTTTGACCAGTTCTGATGTCACCAGCCATTCTGTTAGAGCCGAAGAGTCATGTAGTTTTGGAAATCAAGATTCCATTTCAGAACAACCTTTTGAACTTGCCCAAACTCCAAATAAAATTGATAGTTTGGCAAGTTATCCCTTGCCTGAAATAGAACTTGAAGATGAATATGATCATGAACTAGAACTTAGTGATTCCATTTTACTTCCTGATTCGATTATGACTCCGGTATCTTCACCTGATTTCGATCTTTCCCGGAGTCAACATTGGATCCTGTACCAGTTCATAATGAAATTGAATCATCCATCTTTGAGGATCATATTGAACTTGACCAATTATACAATTTTAAAAATCCTATTGACAAATTGGCAAGTTCTCAATTTTTTGATATTGAACTCAATGAGATATGTGACCTAGATTCTCAAATCTGTGATCCAGTTCAACTTTCTGAATCGATATTGACTCCTATTGTGTTACCAAACTTGAGTAATATTTTAGAGTCATTTTTGATTCCTCCACCTATCATTCCTGAACTGGAATCACCCACATTAAGTCACATTCCATTGTTAGAAAATACATGTGGACTAGAGTTTCAACTTCTTGACTTGGACCCGCTTCTTGAACCAATTTCGACTCCTGAACCTTTACTTGACTTAAGTCACCTTCCCGAGTCGGTATTAGTTCTTGTCCTTCCTGAGTCCAAGTCAACCGTTCTATCATTTCATACTCCATTCTGGGACGAGGTGGTTGACAAATTTGACTCCGAAATTAGTTATGAAATATGGACATTAGATGGGGTAAATATTTAATAAGATCCTTTATGGATACATCTTTTTAATGGGTTATATTAAAGATATTTCTGGTGGGTTCCTCCGAGACCCAAGAAAAGTTGATTGGGCCGCGTTTCGTGGACCAATCAGACCACCACCGGAACCACCACCTTAAGGTAACACTTTCCTTCCCTGTCGTCTTTTTCATGCATCTATGCATTAATTTATACATTGAGGACAATGCATGAGATAGGTGTGGGGGAGGGTCTAACATAACTTTTTTTTTTTAAAAAAAAATTAACATTTTTCTTTACTTTTAAAAACTTTTTGAAAAATAGAAACAATATTTTGACATATTTTTTGTAAGAAATTAAGTTAATTTTAAGGAATAGGAAAATCCAAATTAGGATTTCTTATACTTGGTCAAAATAAGATTATTTGTTTGATTTTTAGGGTTAGGAAGATAATTTGTCAAAGTAATTTAGTCTTTATCTTTACCTTGATGAAATATGCACACTTCATACACTTACACACT
Organism: Agave tequilana; assembly: GCA_038442645.1. Classification (NCBI taxonomy): domain Eukaryota; kingdom Viridiplantae; phylum Streptophyta; class Magnoliopsida; order Asparagales; family Asparagaceae; genus Agave; species Agave tequilana. The sequence continues at coordinate 66,361 of JAVJIF010014601.1, read as the reverse complement.
TAGGGTTCAAAAACAAAGATTCTTATGCCTTATAAAATATATATATATATATATAAACAAATCTAATTATTGATTAGCTAGGTGCTTTGGCCTAAGAAAGCCTAGTATTTATGCAAAAGATAATTAGATGAGTTTGGAAAACAAAAAAAAACAAGTCTAATTATTGATTAGCTAGGTGCTTTGGCCAAAGCAAGCCTTATTATTTATGCAAAAGATAATTAGATGAGTTTGAAAAAAAAATTGTGTATCCTCTGATTAAGCTGGGTATTTATGCCTCATGAATCATAAGTATTCACGCCTAAAAAGGGTACATCGTATAAATAAAAACCTTGGTTTCGTGGCCTTATCTGCTCGAGTATTTAAGTCCTTAGGGGTGTTTTCTCACCTGGTGCCCTAAAACTGTCCGATTTGGGTGTCACCGACTGAATGCTTGTTACATGGACAGATTAGAAAGCCTAATGAAATTGAGGAATAAAACAAAAAAAAAGTATATATAAATAAATAAGGCATAAGAGTTAGAGTTAATGAACCCTAAGTCAAAATTTTCACAGTCACGATGGTGCATATGACTTAGGGTAAAGTAATAGACTAGATGAGAAGTACAATTTGACTCCTTACTTTGATTGATAACAAATTTTTGAATAGAGACTAAGTTTAGGAATGAAAAATTCAGTTTTCCTATAACTTATAGATTGCTTAGATCTTACAATCATATTTCAAATATTTTTTCTCTTTCAAAATGCTTTTCGAAAATACTAACTCTTTATTTCTCTTTCTTTATGGATTTTGTGGGTGTAATCCGCTGAAAACCCTCACGAGACAAAACTCGTCCTCTAGGGGAAACCTAGAGGTTTAACGGCTTGTTGCACATGCTCAGTGCAATCGCGTGACCTGCGAAAGTGGTCCAATAATCCTCAGTATAGTTTAGTTGTTTTGCTCGAGGACGAGCAAAAGATAGGTATGGGGGTGTGATTGGTCGCTAATGTTGCATGTTTAAATATCATATTTCCATACTTATTATAGAATAAAAGCCTGCATTGTCCTAATTAATTGTTTAATTTATTTGCAGGCCCAATCCTTAAGGAGATGAAAAGAAATGAGCCCAAAAGCCCACCAGAATTCTGAATTAAATCAGAATTAATTGGCACACACTAAATCAGGGCAAAATCAAGAGGTTGAAACCGGTTGAGAAGAATCCTCTCAGAATCGATCGGTTAAAGCCAAGAATCCAAGGTCATTTCGTCAGAATCCGGGGCTCAAACGAAGAAACCAACAAAGGATAAAGCTAGAAGAAACTCCCAGGATGACCCACCAACAGGGTGTGGCCATCTGGCCACACCCTAGCCGCGGAAACGCGACCAAAGCCGCGTTTCTGCTGCTTGGTTGGGTAGTTAGGGGGAGCGTTTGCTCCCCCGATCTCCCCGGGATCCTGGTTGTTGGGTTTTTGGCCTATAAAAGGGCATTCTCTGTGCTGAAATTGGACGACCATGCAGATTAGGATTTAGCCTAGTTTTAATTCTTTATAGTTTAGGTTTTTTCTTTTTATGTAACTTGTATGTAAACTTAGGGTAGAGGAAGATTCATGTAAGTAAGAGAGAGAGGCTGACGTTGAGAGTGACACCGATGTACCCTCCTCCTTTCTTCCATTGTCTCTGCAAGTAATAAAAGTAAAAGCTTCTTTTTATGTTCGTATTTTGTTTTGCTTTCCTCTTCCTCTTTCTACTTTACCTTGGTTGTATTTGTTGAGTTTACAAGTGAATTCTAAAGTGAGTATAACCAAGCTACGTGAGAGCCAGCGATAGTTCATGAAGACGTTCTCCTCTTCCAAGCTCCGCATCACTTCGTTTTTGGTCTGCTTGATGATATAATGTGCACGGGGACTGAGCTCGAGTTTATGATCTATGCGTTGAACGCCTCCGAAGCAAAAAGGTAGAACTTGCAAAAGGTTTCCAGGTACGTCATCAATTAAACTAGGTAAGTATTCCTTCCTTTTCTTCCCTTTCTTTCATTTCTGTAAATTAAATCACCACCTCTTCCAACTCTTTCTTCTCCACTCACTCCATTTGTACATAGTCGCTTTCATTGTTTTCTGATTTTTTTCACCTTCTTCATCTTTCATTTTCTTCTAACTTTAACATAATTTTCTTTTTCTTAACTTAAAAACAGAGAAGAACTCTCGTCTGGTTTTTATAACGATTTCAATAAAACTGTAAACGCTTCTATCGCAAAACCCTCCTTGTGGATCACGACCCGCATAGCCACTTGCTATAGCGGAAGAATTGAGCACTTGCACATTTTTATTATAAGTTCTGAAATTCCGTATTTTGTGTGCAGGTTGTACCTCAATCACTAAACATCAACTAAGATCTTGATCAAATATCTGTTAGTAATTAAACACAAGATCATTAGATATATAACTACATAAGTTAATCATCATCAAAACTAGAGTGATGGGCCTTCGGGCCAACAATCTCCCCCCCTTTGATGATGACAAAACTCATAGAGTTATATATGCATGGATTAAAGATAAGTTCATAGAAGCTCTCCCTTAACTCGTGCATAACAATAAACAAATAAATATTCAATAAAGTGCTTAAAACTAAACAAATATATATGCATAAACAAGGTGAGAGAAACATGCATAATTCAAAAAAAATTTCTCCCCAAAAACCTTCTCCCCCTTTTTGTATAAACTTTCAAAATCCTTCTCCCCTTCTTTTGTATAAACATAAAATATAATATAGAACATGCATAAACTCAATATATGTATAAACTCAATTTCTAAATATGCATATATAAACTCAAAATCATTCTCCCCCTTTTTGTCAATCATCAACAAAGGGGTGAAAAACAAATCAACAATAAAGATATATACATGCGATACACATTCATGAAGAGGAAGACTGTAAGTTAGCTCCCCTGCATTCTAAATATGCATATATAAACTCAAAATCATTCTCCCCCTTTTTGTCAATCATCAACAAAGGGGTGAAAAACAAATCAACAATAAAGATATATACATGCGATACACATTCATGAAGAGGAAGACTGTAAGTTAGCTCCCCTGCATACATGCATTACATGAAGAAGGGATGCCAAAACCCTAACTCACATAAAGCATAATATAAAATGCATAAGTGGAGATGTTAAGCTCCCCCTACACACGTGTACCACATAAAGAAGAGATATCAAGCTTTTTAATATAAGATACACTCAACATGAATCTATATATATAAGAGATGTTAAGCTCTCCTGGCATATAGGCAATACATATCAAAACATTTTAAAATCACTTTAAAGACAAATTTTGAATTTAAATTTTGAGATACCATTGTAAGTAAACAACATTTTAAGATATCATAAGATTTTTTATACCAGTTGAAATTAGAAATTTTTGATGCCAATTGAAATTGAAACATTTGTAAATTTTGATACCAAAGAAAGTAAAATATATGGTAAATATAAAGTAAATTTTGATACCAAATAAAAGGTAAAACATTTATGATACTAATTGAAATCAAAACCCAATTGAAATCGAAACATATTGATACCAATTAAAGTATATTGTAAATTTTGATATCAATTAAAAGGTAAAATATGAAGCATATTTTGATATCAATAGAAATACCAATTGAAAATGATGCATACGCTCATTAAAATATCAATTGAGATACCAATTGAAATCAGGATTTAAGTCAAGCTTAGCATAAACATAATTTGTGCTTTAAGACATGTAAAGATATTGTAAATCAAGTACAATCAAATCATATATATGTATGAAAATGAAATACCAATTGAAATTGATATTATTTGAAATTTGAAGAATACATATATAAGGAAACATATATGAGTATACAAAAAAAATAATCAATTGAGATACCAATTGAAAATATGATGAGGATCAATTGTATAACTCATAATACCTCCCTTTTCATGCACATGTTAAAAGATTTTCAATTTGAGCATATAAGGCATGGTCGCCCATCCATCCGCCCTTAGGGTAGAAGTTTTCAAAAATAGATTTGAGAATATTTGTATATTGAAAACACTACCAAACGAAGAATAAATAACTAGTTTAAAGTAATTTTTAAAAGACTATTTAAAGATCCTTCAAACATGAAAACAAATCGTATATATCTCATGAAAACAACTCATATATATCTCATGAAGCATACCAAATACACAAGAGTTGACACTCAAAATCTATAAAGCTCAAAAATTCTCATGAAAACAGTGTCATGAGTAAACAAATGAAGCGTGAGTGTACAAGAATCATGTAATTAGTGTAAGTACACCTAGAGGGGGGTGAATAGGTGTACGGCTAATCTAATGAACAATAATGCAGAATTTAAAACTAAATGGCAACACACTTAATGTAACTAACGAGTATAACCGAATTTCCGGTGAAGGGCTATGGACTAACTACTCTTGATTCCTCTGAATAAGAGTTGAGGTGCTATATGAAGCTCTCGTGGTTAAACACAAATGAGGCACACACAAACCACACAAGCATATATATGATATGACAATATGAAAAGATGCACAAAGTAATAGAGAGAGAGAGTTAAGAGAAAGTGGATCAATCGCTAACACACGGATATGTTTCGAGGTTCGAGCACACAGCTCTACGTCCCCGCCTTAACATAGAAGGATTTCCACTAACTTGACCACACAGGACTCCCACACAGGGAACCTCCACTGAAGATTTGGGGTAAATACAATCGGGAGTACACAACTCCTCTCTCAACCGAATACAACCTCTTACAGAGGCAAGGCACAACCAACACAAAAACCACCTCACATAAGAGGGGTAGGCACTTAGCCAACAAACATAAATCACCTCACACTTGAGAGATTGCAACACAAACTCCACCTCTCACTAGAGGGAGCTAAACACAATCTCCACCTCTCACTAGAGAGAGCCAACCACAACTTCCACAATCACCTCACAATAGAAGGATACAAAATCAATCTCCTCTCACTTGAGGGATATCACAATGAAGGAAGTTTACAACTTGGTGTTTCCACAACCACAAACTAATTTTTCACAAAATAAAGATCCTAATAGATAGGATAGTAGATAAGCTCAAGTGTAGAAAATAAAGAGTTTAAAAAAACACAAAGAAAAATACTTGAGAAAACAACTAGAATAAGTTTGAAATGAAGATCAAAAGCAATATCCCAAATATCCAATTTTTCTTTGATTTTTCCAACCCTTTAAAACAAAAAGATGATTCCTTTTGGCTCTAAAAATACTTTTGAAAACTTGTATAAAACACTTGTAAATGGGAGAAATTTTGCTCTTAAAAAACTTGGAGAGAAACATCTCTCAAATGGGGTATATATAGCCCATTACAAAATCTGCCCGTTGGCTGGCAGAAAGGTCAGTTTTGACCTTTCGGTCGACCGGTCGGTCGACCGGCCAACGGTCAAAAATATGACTGTTGAGCCTGCCGGTCGACCGTGCGGTCGACCATGCCAAATCCAAATAGCAGTTGCTCTCTGGCCAGTCGACCGCTCGGTCGACCGTGCCAAGCCTCACGGTCGACCATCCGGTCGACCGCCCCCACCCGAGAGTGGGGCACTTTCAGTCGGTCGACCGCTTGGTCGATCGGCCTAAGTGGCTAGTCTGCGTGCACGTCCTTGTGCACGTCCGGTCGACCGGCTCTGGGTCCGGTGGACCGGCCTGGTCGACCGCCGGGCTGATTATAGGATTTAAATTTTATCTTTTTAATATCAAATAAATCCCATAAAATCTCTAAAATTCCACAAAAATAGTTTCAGTATAATACTTTGATATACAAACATGTTTAAGTAAAATCAAACCATATTACAAACATTTTGAACTACTTTTGTAACTTAGAAATTTTGTCGAAAACCAAAATCTGTATTTTTCAAAACTTATATTTTGAAATGGAAATCTGATTTTTTCAAAACACATCCAAATACAAAAACATGATATAGAAACAACATTGAGGCATATAGTATATGGATATAATCCAATATACATAAAAAGATATATATCAATGTTTTTGACATAAAATCTGAAAATAAGTTTTGTTTAAATACAAAAACTCCAAACTCATGAAATTGACTATCAAACTAAGTTTGTTTAAATAGTTGAAGCATAGATGTATATAGAACAAATCTAATATATATAAAACCATGTAAACTTGTTGATTCTATCTATTCATGAAAACCAAGATCGGTTAACCAAAAAATCGAAAACCAAAACATGAAACTTAAACAAGTGTGTGTATTGTGAACTTGAGCATATCACACTATCTAATCTTTAAGAATGAATCTAAATTATAAACTAAACACTGTACCGAAGTCTTCTTGTAGAGCGCCGTCTCCTAGTCGACTCGATCCAAACGTGATCCACCGAGCTTGACTTCAACGAGTGCTAGATATGAGCTTTACGCTCGGGCTCTTGAATCACCATGTGAAAGCTCCAAACATCTTTGTTGAAGCTAATCACCTACTAATATCTTGGTTAAGTATTTGAAACTAAACATCACAAGATTATTAGTAAACTATAACTACATGAGTTAATCATCATCAAAACTAGAGTGGAAGGCCTCTAGGCCAACAATCTCCCCCTTTTTAATGATGACAAAACTCATGGAGTTATATATGCATGGATTAAAGTTAAGCTTCAAAGAAGCTCCCCCTTAACTCATGCATAGTAATAATCAATAAATATATGCAATGAATGCTAAACATTGATATGCATCAACATGCATAAAATAATGAAATGAACATGCTCTTGATACCAAACTTTTAAAATAAATTCCTTTTCCTTTTTAAAATAAACATGTTCTTTAAATAATTGCTTTTGATACTAATAAAAATTTCAATTTGAAAACTTTATCAATAAAAGCAATATAAAAGCTCTTGATACCAATCAAAAAAAAATTCTTGATACCAATTGGAAGATAATCAATAAAGATTTTGATACTAACAATAAAAAAATATCAATATGAAACAACTTTGATATAAACTTACAAATAAACAATAAACATGCATAAACCTCAAATACTTAAACTTACAAATAAACAATAAACATGCATATAACCTCAAATACTTCTCTCCCTTTTTGTCAATCATCAACAGAGGGGTCAAAGAGAATAATAAAACAATGTTCTCCCCATTTTTGTCTTAAACAAAAAAAATATCAATAAGGGGTGAAATCAAATCAAAACATTATGATACCAATTGAAAAAAATATATCAATTTCGTGCATCATGATATCAAATAAAACATACCAATTGAAGTACATAAAACAAATATTTTTAATATAAATATAAATACCAATTGTAAGTAAATAAATCATTTTGACGAATCAAACCAAAAATTTTGATATCAATTGAAAAGATTAGTACCAATTGAAAGTAATTTTTCATTAGGAGCATATGATACCAAAAATAATCAATATCCTTTTTCAATCATTTTTCAACATAAAGTGTGGGAGTAAAATATTAAGGATAAACAAAATCAATTGAAAAATGAAATATAAATTTTCTCCCCCTTTATGAAATACCAAATTAAATAATGTATAAGCTATATAAAATACCAATTGAAACATAATCAATTGAAGTATAATAGTCATTGAAGAAATCAAACTTAGCATAACTAAAATTTGTGCTTAAAGATATTGAGATATAGTAAGCACAAATAAAGCATATATATATGTATGAAAAATTGAATACCAATTGAAATTGATACTATTTGAAGTGTAAGCATACATATAAAAAAACATATATGAGTATATAAAAAGAATGTCATTAGTGATACCAATTGAAAAGATCTAATGATACCAATTGAAAACATAATAAGATCAAGTGTATAACTCATACTTCCTACCACCCATTTCATGCACATGTTTACAAGGATTTTCAATAATAAGCATACAAGGCATGGTCGCCCAACCAACCACCCTTAAATGGAAAGGGTTTTTAAAAATAGGTTTGAAAATAGTTTAGCATAATTGAAAACTCTTCCAAAATGAAGAATACGAACTAGTTATAAGAAAAATTTGTAAACTAGTACGAAATCCTTCAAGCAAGGAATAAAATAAGAATATATTCCATAAAATATGAAAATCACCAAACCAATGTCACTCAAAATCTATATATCACATATAATACTCGTGAAAATAAAATCATCAGAAAACATCAAATAATATGAGTGTACAAGTTATGTGAAAAACATAATCATGAAAATAGTCAATTTAGCTCAAATATGAAATTCCTTAAAAATATGAAAATCATCAAAACTAGAATCCTTCAAGGTATATGTATGTCATGCACAAACAAAAGTATACATACATATCCAAATATAAACGAGTCCACAAAAGTATATGCATGAAGGCAAGTGGCTCAAGGATGTATATGTATAGCTAATAGTTTAGACACAATGACATATACATGAAGTTTAAACATAAACATGAAAACATGTACAAAATGGGAATACAAGTTAAAATGTAACAGTCATCAAAACTAGACTATACTAGTACATCCAATGAGTACAAATGAGCTTTCAAGCACAAACATATAATGATCTATTTGTGGCTCACTAGTTGTACAAGTATATACCTAAGTTTTAATGAAAACTAACATCTAAACATGTAATCAAAACATGAAGTATAGAAATCAAAATAAAAAAACTCATATGATCATTATGTAAATGAACATGCATTAGATCTATGATATGCATATTAGCTAAACAAATGTGAGAACACAAAAGTATAAGTCCATATTAAACATGGGTGTCTCAAATACTAATCATGCATATCATAGAACTAATAAACATGGCATATGACATAATGAACATTAAACACGACATGCTATAAATGAATGATCTAAAAGCATGCGAACATAAATAAGGAGTAAGAGATAGTTACCAAAACCATGAGGGTAACTCTCCATGTCTCCAAACCAAGGTGGTCCTCCCACCAAAACTTTCCTTGAAAGTGATGCATCCAAATAGTTCCCCTTGAGCTCGGAACACATCCACCTCAAAGCACCATTACTCTTACGTCATGTGAGAGCCCATACCTACATCAAATACAATAGGGTGATCTTTGGTACTCACATTCTTTTAGGTCCATGGGGGTTAGCTCCTTTCCTAACCCAAACAAATTTAGTTGCTAAATTTGAATCATGTATACGATCATAACAAAACTTAAAGGTGGCCCTTACGTCCACAATGTGTACAAGTGTACACATGAGCATACATCGTGTTATGGGAGTGAACGTAGAAAGCATGTGTATGCCGTGGTTTGTGCGCATGCATAAGAGGAACTTGTTTCTTTCGAAACATAGATTCCAAACGTGAGTGGTTCAAAGCACAATGGCTCAAAGTGGAGCCCAAACAATCCACACTCTTCTTAAGCATAGATATATCATTTTCAATTAAGGAAGAAGAGGTTTATGCAATAGGTGAGCTAGATGGTGAAGCTACACTAGCATGGCAAACATGTGTATCTAAATCATTTTTCAAAGATTTATTTTTATTTAAGCAAACTTCTAAATCTTTTGAAATCAAATCAATTTTTTTTTTTAAAGAATCATTTTCTTTTAAAACAAATACAAGTTTTGAAGATAGACTTTCATTTTCTTCAAAACATTTTCACAATCATTTTTATTTTTCAAGATCTTGTTTTCATTTAGGGCAAGATCAAGTTTAAATTTCAATGAATCTCTTTCATTAGAAATCTCCACTTTCTCTTGCAAAACCAAATCAAGCTTTGAAATCAAATCTTTATTTTCTTTATTTAATCCAAAAGTCTTCTTTTTCAAAAGATTATATTTTTCCAATAATTTTTCACAAACAATTAAAAGTTCTTCATTCAAAGCATTTGCATCAATATACTCATTACAGGAAGAACTAGCATCATCATCATCTAATTGAGTTTCCGAGTTTACCTCAAGGAATCATTCCCTTGGACCATGTAGCATGATTGCTCGGATTCTCCACTAGATTCATCCTCCACAATGATGGGCGTTTGTAAATCGGAGGAGGTCAACGTGTTCCACACTGCAAAGGCGGAATCACAGTTAGAAACCATAGAAAGATATTCTTTGTTAAGCGTGCTTCTAGGTGCCTCAAGGGCTTGTGCATTGGCCTCTATATGCTTGCTATTACCAAGATAGGATTTCTTGGTAGCGGCAAGAAAAACATTCAAGCCTAGGGTTTTTAGATACATGGACATCCTAAATTTTCACATGTCAATGTTGGAAACATCAAACATGGGAGGTGACAAGAAATCCATGAGTATGTTTAAACAATATAAATGTGCAAATGCAAATGATAGATTAGCAAAACCAAGATCACACTCCTAGGTGATTAAACCTAATATCAGGAGCGTAGGCTCTGATACCAATTGTAAGTACACCTAGAGGGGGGTGAATAGGTGTACGGCTAATCTAATGAACAATAATGCGTAATTTAAAACTAAATAGCAACACACTTAATGTAACCAACGAGTGTAGCCGAATTTCCGGTGAAGGCTCTGGACAAACTCCTCTTGATTCCTCTGTATAAGAGTTGAGGTGCTATATGAAGCTCTTGTGGTTAAACACAAGTGAGGCATACACAAACAAAACAAGCATATATATGATATGGCAATATGAAAAGATGCACACAGTAATAGAGAGAGAGTTAAGAGAAAGTGGATCAATCGCTAACACACGGATATGTTTCAAGGTTCGAGCACACAGCTCTACGTCCCCACCTTAACACAGAAGGATTTCCACTAACTTGTCCACATAGGACTCCCACACAGGGAACCTCCACTAAAGATTTCGAGCAAATACAATCGGGAGTACACAACTCCTCTCTCAACCGAATACAACCTCTCACAGAGGCAAGGCACAACCAACACAAAAACTACCTCACACAAGAGGGGCAGACACTTAGCCAACAAACACCAATCACCTCACACTTGAGGGATTCCACACAAACTCCACCTCTCACTAGAGGGAGCTAAACACAATCTCCACTTCTCACTAGAGTGAGCCAACCACAAATTCCATAATCACCTCACAATAGAGGGATACCAAATCAATCTCCTCTCACTAGAGGGATATCATAATAAAGGAAGTTTACAACTTGGTGGTTTCTACAACCACAAACTAATTTTTCCCACAAAATAAAGATCCTAATAGATAGGATAGTAGATAAGCTCAAGTGTGGAAAATAAAGAGTTTGGTAACAAAAACACAAAGAAAAATACTTAGGAAAACAACTAGAATAAGTTTGAAATGAAGATCAAAAGCAATATCCTAAATATCCAATTTTTCTTTGATTTTTCCAACTCTTTAAAACAAAAAGATGAATCCTTTTGGCTCTAAAAATACTTTTGAAAACTTGTATAAAACACTTGTAAATAGGAGAAATTTTGCTCTTAAAAAACTTGGAGAGAAACATCTCTAAAATGGGGTATATATAGCCCATTATAAAATCTGACCGTTGGCTGGCAGAAAGGTCAGTTTTGACCTTCCGGTCGACCGGCCGGTCGACCGGCCAACGGTCAAAAATATGACCGTTGGGCCTGCCGGTCGACCATGCGGTCGACCGTGCCAAATTCAGAGAGCAGTTGCTCTCTGGCCGGTCGACCGCTCGGTCGACCGTGCCAAGCCTCACGGTCGACCGTCCGGTGGACCGCCCCCACCCGAGAGTGAGGCACTTTCAGTCGGTCGACCGCTCGGTCGACCGGCTTAAGTGGCCGGTCTGCGTGCACGTCCTTGTGCACGTCGCTCGACCGATCCGGTCGACCGCCAGAGCCTAGCAGGGCTGATTATAGGATTTAAAACTTATCTTTTTAATATCAAATAAATCTCATAAAATCTCTAAAAATTCACAAAAATAGTTTCAGTATAATACTTTGATATACAAACATGTTTGAGTAAAATCAAACCATATTACAAACATTTTGAACTATTTTTGTAACTTAGAAATTTTGCCGAAAACCAAAATCCGTATTTTCCAAAACTTAGATTTCGAAATAGAAATCCGATTTTTTCAAAACATATCCAAATACAAAAACATGATATAGAAACAACATTGGGGCATATAGTATATGGATATAATCCAATATACATAAAAAGATATATATATATATATATATATATATCAATGTTTTTGACATAAAATCTGAAAATAAGTTTTGTTTAAATACAAAAACTCCAAACTCATGAAATAGACTATCAAACTAAGTTTGTTTAAATAGTTGAAACATAGATGTATATAGAACAAATATAATATACATTATGTTGGCCCAAAGGCCTTCCACTCTAGTTTTGATGATGATTAACTCATGTGGTTATGTGTACTAATAATCTTGTGATTTTAGTTTCAGATCATTAATTAAGTTATTAGTTGGTGATTAGCTTCAACAAGATGATTTGAAAGCTTTCACATGTTGATTCAAGAGCCCGAGTGTCAAAGATCATATATAACACTTGCTCGTTGGATCAAAGAGTTTTGGATCGAGTCGGCTTGGAGATTACACTATATAAGAAGACATCGGTACCATAGTTTAGTTTTGTGTTTAGATCCAAATTGTAAAGATTAGAATAGTATGATATGCTCAAGTTCACAACACACACATGTTTCATGTTTTGGTTTTGGTTTTCGGTTTTAGGTTTAACCGATCTTGGTTTTTGTAACGCCCCGATCCCGCGGGTACGGAGACGTCACTGCGACGTATATACGCAGGTCAGAAGTACCCTCACGTATATACGCTAAGCATCAGTACAGGCAAGAATCAGAGTACGGAAGCACGTGGTGCATTATACATTCCAACACATGAGTACAATTACAAAGTTATCACCAGAGGTGATCCGATATTACAATAATATTACATCACCAGAATGGCGCAATTGCGAGAATACAAGGGATGTACATGTAGGAACAGTAAAAAGGGCACTCACGAGTTTACAAAAGGAAAACTCGAGAGGCACACAGGGGGCCTGGAAGGATAGAGCTCTGAACGGTCAGCCGGAGATCCATGCTACCGCTGCGCCACTCTGATCAGCAACTGGGATTCTGCAAGCTCCAAGCTCCAGGACCTGGACATGAGAATCCAGGGGAGTCAGATGAAACTCCCCAGGCGAGTGGTGATACGAAAGCCAAGTGGCGAGCAAGGGTAAGTATATGTAAATCGATAAAACTAAATAAAGCCGAGGACGAGCAAATCTGATCGTATGGTTTCAGGTCACGGCTCCATAAGACTAGTACGTCGAAGGAATAATCCAAACAAGGAAACCCTCATCTATATACCTTTATCTCATGTCACCATAATCCAAGCACATACAACCCGACTGTACTCAGGGCATGATAAGATAATGAACAGGAGGCAAGTGGATACAGGGGATAAAGCAGAGTGTGAGCAGTTAATACTATAATACTCATAAAGCCGGAAATCCGAAGTAAAATCCCGGACAAGCATATATGGTAAGGCATAGCACAGATTCATAGCCATTTAAGTTGCAGGCTTCAGTATGCGTCCCATTCCACATACCTCTACTTACAACTTAAAGAGCCGGTTATTATCTTGACACTTTATTATTACTCGTCTTACCCTGATATCTAGCTATGTGAACTAGCGTCCCAGCACACATAGATCCATATCCGAGTAAAGCAAGATTGTTATTGGAAACCAGCGGGGGTATCAACGAACTATGTTTACAGTGGGTCCCGTACATACCCGGGACCACGGCCCAGGATTGTTCCGTTGCTTGGTGGACGGAACCCGCCGCAAGGCGAACAGGAGGGACTTATGTATGCCCTTATCATGATGGTACCAGGAAGGAGGGAGCCAGCACTCCCCTCGGTCGCCTGGAGGCCCACAGGTCAGACCGGAAGTTTTAGTTGCACAACATGCCTAATACCACTGTAAACACGAACACATATTGATAGCCGCAAGTTTCCCCCGACCCGATGCAAGTTGTTCCTTTTATGATTTATTAGGTAATTATCAATTTACGGGAATAACAGGTGCAAGACATGATCAGGAGTTCAGGAGTTCAGGTCACTGTATATAATACAGGAATACAAGATTCAGGTCACTGCATGTAATGCAGGAATACAAGATTCAGGTCACTGCATGTAATGCAGGAATACATTCCCGTAAATGTGATAATCACAGGTCAAGTATATCATGCTGGGTGTTAAGTGATAGCATGACAGGAGGATGATATTTGGCAAGTCACAAGTCATGTCAAGAGATTGATATTAGTCCGGTGGCAAGTCATGTCATAATCAGAAGCCAGTGCCAAGTAGCAAGTCATGGTGTCAGGTGATAACACAATAGTTGTCAGGTGATATACATGTGTTAAATATGAAGATGACAGGTATGAAGTAATGACATGTGGTAGAATAGTAGCTGAGCACAACCAAGCGGAGCTGAGCAAGCTAGAAGTACAGACAGCAAACAGTATTTAACACTGGAGCGTCTGGCAAGATTACTGGGACAACTCGGCTTAAAGTGCGAGTAGGAAATCCGGCAGCATCCCGCCTAGACGAATCTAGTGGTAAAGCGCTGAACGCTGATCATGATAACCAGGCGGAGCTGAACAAGCTGGAGGCACAGGCAGCGAACAGAGTTTAGACACTAATGCGCTCTGCGAGGTTACCGGGACACTCGGATCAAGATACGAGTAGAAAATCCGGCAGCAACTCGCCTAAACGAATTTAGTGAATAAAGCACTGAGCGCTAAGCATGCTCACCAGACGGAGCTGGGAAACCTGCCGATCCCAATCACGTCTCTTTCGAGATAGTGAGTGACCGGAGGCTGAAGGGTCCAGAGAAACCTGACGGTCCCAATCACGTCTCTTTCGAGATAGTGAGTGACCGGAGGTTGAAGGATCGACCACTCATGGTATGAAGCAGTAGAATACATCACAGGCATGGTATGTGTACAAGAAGTAAACTACCCTAGTACAAGCATTCGTCACAGAGCAATACATGTCCAGATATTGGCACTCGGCCATACACAAATACAGGGACTCAGCCCAATACATGATACATGAAAACATGGAGTAAAACACATGTCGACCCGACGAAGCGGGGAAACCCAAATGGAGGCGAGAGCGAGAACACTCGCATAACCAATAAAATAGTAAGACAAGAGGATAGCGAGATCACTCGCCTAAATCACCAGAAATGCCGAAAGGTCCGAAATCCACGGAACTCGGGACGCGCCATAATTATGGAAGGAGAGAGTGCACAGGGAGACACGGGTTTTTGAGGGTGAAACGCGAGGGTTCGCAGACGCGGGAGTTAGCGTCGCGAAAATAGCAGACACGGGAATCACAGACGCGGGAATAGTAGACGCGGGGTTCGCGTCGCAAGAATGGCAGACGCGGGAATAGCAGACGCGGGATAGCAGACGCGGGGTTCGCGTCGCGAGAATGGCAGACGCGGGAATAGCAGACGCGGGATAGCAGATGCGGGGTTCGCGTCGCATAGATGCCACAAAACGCGAGGTCTGCGTTCAAGTGCGGATGCGAGGAAAACGCGGACGTGGACATGGGTTCTGAGTCGCGTTAACACAAGAAGAACACAAACGCGGGAATAGACTCTGCGTCGTGTCAATACAGAAACACGCGGAGCGCGTTAAGGGATTGCCCAGACGCGGGGTTGAGATCCGCGTTAGGAAACAAACAGAGAGGAGGAAAGGTGATTCCTTTGATGCGCCCGACGAAAGGAAGTTCGGCCCCAATCCAAAAGGAGGGTACCGGCCCTAAGTCTTGCCAACGGAGGAGAACGCGGCCCCAATCCAAAAGGAGGGGCCGGCCCTTGAGGAGATGATGGAGCGGTGGCTTTTATGAAGAGGTTTTGATGGTGGTGGTAGTTTTGGAAAAGGTAAAGGAAAAGGTGGAAGCTTTGGTGGAGTTTTGGAGTTGTGGTGGTTTCCATGGAGATGGAGGAGGAAGAAGATGAAGGTAAGAAGTTTGGAGAAGTTGTAGTGGTGGTTGTTATGGTGGAGATGAAGAAGGAGTTGGTGGAGGTTAAGGTGTTGGTGAAGAGAAGGAAGAGAAAATGAAGTGAAATGAAGAAGGAAAGGTTTATATAGGATTTGGAATTGTGAAGGTGATGTAAAAATGGAAAAGAGAGGGGTTTATTGTAAAGTGGAGGGGTGAGGTGTTTCTCTTGGCCAATCATGGCCAGCCATGGAGATGGATGAGGTGGAGATATTTTGGAGGAGATATTTTGGTGGAAGGTTGGAGAAGAAAATGGAAGAATGGAGAAGTTTGGAGAATTTGGTGGAAAGAAAAGAAAGGAAAGAAAAAGGAAAAAGGAAAAGAAATGAAAAAGGGAAGATATTCTCTTGGAAGAAAAAGTGAAAATAATTAGAGTGGCGGATTCCCGGGATTCGGTTGCGGATGCGGAAAACTTTCGGGAAAATACCGAAATCGTCTCGAAATCAAGTATCTCGGAACGACCCGCAAAAATTCTCAAAAATCAAGAATATTATTTTAAGAATCATGGTGAAATTCGTTTTAAGAAATACTTTATAGTTTTTAAATTAAAAATCCTGTAATCTGCCGCCAATATCGGTCGGCACCGAATCTGGCAGAAATCCGATAAATTCTGAAAATGCCCAGAAAATGAATTAAAATAGTAAATATTATTCTAAGAAAATATGTGAAAGCGGTTTCTCAAAATTTGACTCCATTTGGAAATTAAAAATCCAGAAGTCGGTCAGCGGTGCTGGTCGACACCGGTTTTGAAGATTTTCCATTTTAATTCAGGAAAATTCCAGAAAATCATAGAAAATCTAAAATATGAGAAAATAATATTTGAAACTAAAATCGGTCAAATCTGATTATCGGAAGACCAAATTGAGTAATACACTAGGATCGGGTCCCCGGTTCAGAGAAGGGCAGACTCTGAGTCCACGAATCCGGATCCAAGACAAAACGATCATATAAACAATTCATAATACAAAACAAATACAGGAAGTAAATCAAAAAATACGATCGAAAAATCTGAATACGCAACTAAGTACGTATTCTGGGAGCGGGGTGTTACATTCCATCCACCTTACAAAAAATTGCGTCCTCGCAATTTCGATAAGGGGTAAAATGAACACAAGGGGACAAAGGTGGAATTTATACCAATCAAGATATGAAGCACTATAGGTAGGGCTCTCAATTTGACTGAACAATAATCATCCTCCGTACTTCTGGCTGTATACATTTTTGAACGGTACCAAATAATACTGACCGATGTCGTTGCTGTGCAATAGAATTCCAGTTGTACTGCATACTTGATAGCCCTCCGAGAATAAGCCAGAATACTGAAGATAAAGGAAACCCTGATAGTCCTGAGCATAATAAAGAAGACCGATAATTAAGAATTCCGAATACCAGGCATCAATCACTCTGAAAGATAGAATAGAGAATGTAGAATATCCGTAGAGAATTCCGACTGCTGACTTCTGAAAGATAACCAGATCAGGATCCATCTGGAGAATACCGAGCTTCATAGAGTTGGCCAAAGAGATCACATAATAGCTTCATTCAGAACCAGCCACTACCTTTCTAGTATATCCATATCTTAAGTTAGTATAAAGGCTTCATAAAACCAAAACAGGGGAAAGATGGAAGAGATTAGGAATCAAAGGAAAGATGATCAAGAAATAGATAACTCTGCACTTGTAGTTGGAATGTATAACCAGGACTCTTGAATTCCAGTTGCAAATTTCTTTACCATTAATTTGCCATCTGGACGTACTGAGGATGCGAGAGCCTAGGCTCTGATACCAACCTGTAACGCCCCGATCCCGCGGGTACGGAGACGTCACTGCGACGTATATACGCAGGTCAGAAGTACCCTCACGTATATACGCTAAGCATCAGTACAGGAAAGAATCAGAGTACGGAAGCACGTGGTGCATTATACATTCCAACACATGAGTACAATTACAAAGTTATCACCAGAGGTGATCCGATATTACAATAATATTACATCACCAGAATGGCGCAATTGCGAGAATACAAGGGATGTACATGTAGGAACAGTAAAAAGGGCACTCACGAGTTTACAAAAGGAAAACTCGAGAGGCACACAGGGGGCCTGGAAGGATAGAGCTCTGAACGGTCAGCCGGAGATCCATGCTACCGCTGCGCCACTCTGATCAGCAACTGGGATTCTGCAAGCTCCAAGCTCCAGGACCTGGACATGAGAATCCAGGGGAGTCAGATGAAACTCCCCAGGCGAGTGGTGATACGAAAGCCAAGTGGCGAGCAAGGGTAAGTATATGTAAATCGATAAAACTAAATAAAGTCGAGGACGAGCAAATCTGATCGTATGGTTTCAGGTCACGGCTCCATAAGACTAGTACGTCGAAGGAATAATTCAAACAAGGAAACCCTCATCTATATACCTTTATCTCATGTCACCATAATCCAAGCACATACAACCCGACTGTACTCAGGGCATGATAAGATAATGAACAGGAGGAAAGTGGATACAGGGGATAAAGCAGAGTGTGAGCAGTTAATACTATAATACTCATAAAGCCAGAAATCCGAAGTAAAATCCCGGACAAGCATATATGGTAAGGCATAGCACAGATTCATAGCCATTTAAGTTGCAGGCTTCAGTATGCGTCCCATTCCACATACCTCTACTTACAACTTAAAGAGCCGGTTATTATCTTGACACTTTATTATTACTCGTCTTACCCTGATATCTAGCTATGTGAACTAGCGTCCCAGCACACATAGATCCATATCCGAGTAAAGCAAGATTGTTATTGGAAACCAGCGGGGGTATCAACGAACTATGTTTACAGTGGGTCCCGTACATACCCGGGACCACGGCCCAGGATTGTTCCGTTGCTTGGTGGACGGAACCCGCCGCAAGGCGAACAGGAGGGACTTATGTATGCCCTTATCATGATGGTACCAGGAAGGAGGGAGCCAGCACTCCCCTCGGTCGCCTGGAGGCCCACAGGTTAGACCGGAAGTTTTAGTTGCACAACATGCCTAATACCACTGTAAACACGAACACATATTGATAGCCGCAAGTTTCCCCCGACCCGATGCAAGTTGTTCCTTTTATGATTTATTAGGTAATTATCAATTTACGGGAATAACAGGTGCAAGACATGATCAGGAGTTCAGGAGTTCAGGTCACTGTATATAATACAGGAATACAAGATTCAGGTCACTGCATGTAATGCAGGAATACAAGATTCAGGTCACTGCATGTAATGCAGGAATACATTCCCGTAAATGTGATAATCACAGGTCAAGTATATCATGCTGGGTGTTAAGTGATAGCATGACAGGAGGATGATATTTGGCAAGTCACAAGTCATGTCAAGAGATTGATATTAGTCCGGTGGCAAGTCATGTCATAATCAGAAGCCAGTGCCAAGTAGCAAGTCATGGTGTCAGGTGATAACACAATAGTTGTCAGGTGATATACATGTGTTAAATATGAAGATGACAGGTATGAAGTAATGACATGTGGTAGAATAGTAGCTGAGCACAACCAAGCGGAGCTGAGCAAGCTAGAAGTACAGACAGCAAACAGTATTTAACACTGGAGCGTCTGGCAAGATTACTGGGACAACTCGGCTTAAAGTGCGAGTAGAAAATCCGGCAGCATCCCGCCTAGACGAATCTAGTGGTAAAGCGCTGAACGCTGATCATGATAACCAGGCGGAGCTGAACAAGCTGGAGGCACAGGCAGCAAACAGAGTTTAGACACTAATGCGCTCTGCGAGGTTACCGGGACACTCGGATCAAGATACGAGTAGAAAATCCGGCAGCAACTCGCCTAAACGAATTTAGTGAATAAAGCACTGAGCGCTAAGCATGCTTACCAGACGGAGCTGGGAAACCTGCCGATCCCAATCACGTCTCTTTCGAGATAGTGAGTGACCGGAGGCTGAAGGGTCCAGAGAAACCTGACGGTCCCAATCACGTCTCTTTCGAGATAGTGAGTGACCGGAGGTTGAAGGATCGACCACGCATGGTATGAAGCAGTAGAATACATCACAGGCATGGTATGTGTACAAGAAGTAAACTACCCTAGTACAAGCATTCGTCACAGGGCAATACATGTCCAGATATTGGCACTCGGCCATACACAAATACAGGGACTCAGCCCAATACATGATACATGAAAACATGGAGTAAAACACATGTCGACCCGACGAAGCGGGGAAACCCAAATGGAGGCGAGAGCGAGAACACTCGCATAACCAATAAAATAGTAAGACAAGAGGATAGCGAGATCACTCGCCTAAATCACCAGAAATGCCGAAAGGTCCGAAATCCACGGAACTCGGGACGCGCCATAATTATGGAAGGAGAGAGTGCACAGGGAGACGCGGGTTTTTGAGGGTGAAACGCGAGGGTTCGCAGACGCGGGAGTTAGCGTCGCGAAAATAGCAGACACGGGAATCACAGACGCGGGAATAGTAGACGTGGGGTTCGCGTCGCAAGAATGGCAGACGCGGGAATAGCAGACGCGGGATAGCAGACGCGGGGTTCGCGTCGCGAGAATGGCAGACGCGGGAATAGCAGACGCGGGATAGCAGATGCGGGGTTCGCGTCGCATAGATGCCACAAAACGCGAGGTCTGCGTTCAAGTGCGGATGCGAGGAAAACGCGGACGTGGACATGGGTTCTGAGTCGCGTTAACACAAGAAGAACACAAACGCGGGAATAGACTCTGCGTCGTGTCAATACAGAAACGCGCGGAGCGCGTTAAGGGATTGCCCAGACGCGGGGTTGAGATCCGCGTTAGGAAACAAACAGAGAGGAGGAAAGGTGATTCCTTTGCTGCGCCCGACGAAGGGAAGTTCGGCCCCAATCCAAAAGGAGGGTACCGGCCCTAAGTCTTGCCAACGGAGGAGAACGCGGCCCCAATCCAAAAGGAGGGGCCGGCCCTTGAGGAGATGATGGAGCGGTGGCTTTTATGAAGAGGTTTTGATGGTGGTGGTAGTTTTGGAAAAGGTAAAGGAAAAGGTGGAAGCTTTGGTGGAGTTTTGGAGTTGTGGTGGTTTCCATGGAGATGGAGGAGGAAGAAGATGAAGGTAAGAAGTTTGGAGAAGTTGTAGTGGTGGTTGTTATGGTGGAGATGAAGAAGGAGTTGGTGGAGGTTAAGGTGTTGGTGAAGAGAAGGAAGAGAAAATGAAGTGAAATGAAGAAGGAAAGGTTTATATAGGATTTGGAATTGTGAAGGTGATGTAAAAATGGAAAAGAGAGGGGTTTAATTGTAAAGTGGAGGGGTGAGGTGTTTCTCTTGGCCAATCATGGCCAGCCATGGAGATGGATGAGGTGGAGATATTTTGGAGGAGATATTTTGGTGGAAGGTTGGAGAAGAAAATGGAAGAATGGAGAAGTTTGGAGAATTTGGTGGAAAGAAAAGAAAGGAAAGAAAAAGGAAAAAGGAAAAGAAATGAAAAAGGGAAGATATTCTCTTGGAAGAAAAAGTGAAAATAATTAGAGTGGCGGATTCCCGGGATTCGGTTGCGGATGCGGAAAACTTTCGGGAAAATACCGAAATCGTCTCGAAATCAAGTATCTCGGAACGACCCGCAAAAATTCTCAAAAATCAAGAATATTATTTTAAGAATCATGGTGAAATTCGTTTTAAGAAATACTTTATAGTTTTTAAATTAAAAATCCTGGAATCTGCCGCCAATATCGGTCGACACCGAATCTGGCAGAAATCCGATAAATTCTGAAAATGCCCAGAAAATGAATTAAAATAGTAAATATTATTCTAAGAAAATATGTGAAAGCGGTTTCTCAAAATTTGACTCCATTTGGAAATTAAAAATCCAGAAGTCGGTCAGCGGTGCTGGTCGACACCGGTTTTGAAGATTTTCCATTTTAATTCAGGAAAATTCCAGAAAATCATAGAAAATCTAAAATATGAGAAAATAATATTTGAAACTAAAATCGGTCAAATCTGATTATCAGAAGACCAAATTGAGTAATACACTAGGATCGGGTCCCCGGTTCAGAGAAGGGCAGACTCTGAGTCCACGAATCCGGATCCAAGACAAAACGATCATATAAACAATTCATAATACAAAACAAATACAGGAAGTAAATCAAAAAATACGATCGAAAAATCTGAATACGCAACTAAGTACGTATTCTGGGAGCGGGGTGTTACAGTTTTCATGAATAGATAGATTCAAAACAAGTTTACATGATTTAATGTATATTAGATTTGTTCTATATACATGCATGCTTCAACTCTTAGACAAACTTACTTTGATATACCTATTTCATGTGTTTTAGGTTTTGTGTTTTAACAAAACTTATTTTTGGAATTAAAGACAAAAACTATGATATATATATGTTTCATGTATATTGGATTTCTATCCATATGCATCATGCATCAAAGTGTTTAAATATCATGTTTTTGTATTTGGATGAGTTTTGGACAAAACGTATTTTCTATTCAAAATTCAAGTTTTAGAAAATACAGTTTTTGGTTTTTGGTAAAAATGATAAGACCCAAAAATAGTTCATATTGATTGATATTTGAGCTAAACTTTTTACCACATGTTTATATATCAATGCAAAATGATAAAACTATTTTTGGTGATTTTTAGGAGTGTTAAAAGATTTTTCAAAATAATTTTAAGCTGTTTTTTCTGATCCAGTTTTCTGTTCCAGGCTTCAACCAGTCGACTAGTCTTCTGACTAAGTCGACTTGGCATGAAGTCGGTCGACCGACGTGCACAGATCTGTGCACGTTTGGCAGACACAGGGACGGTCGACCGTCAGGGTCGACCGGGTCTGAGAGCAGAGCTCTCTGTTTGTTTGGGTCGACCGGGGCGGTCGACCGGTAGCTGACAACGGGCAGAATTTGACCGTTGGACGGTTGACCGGAGCGGTCGACCGACAATTCATTTTTGGCATTTCTGCTGCCAACGGCTATATTTTTCTGGGGTCTATAAATACCCCATTTATAGCCTGTTTTCTCTAAGAATTTTTGTGCGAATTTTTCCTTACTCTCTGGTGTTTTCATAGTAATCAAAAGAAGTTTTGGGACGCAAATTGAACAATCTATTTGGAGTTTTTGTTAGGGTTTGGAAAACCAAAGAAAAGGGTTTTTGGAAAAAGATTTGATTGAACTTCTATATCTTGGTTTCAGTTTTTCCCAAGGATTTTTCTTTGTGATTTTGATTTCCATTCCATTGGTTTTCTCTACACTTGAGCTAAAATCTACTATCTCTTCTATAGGATCTTTGTGTGGGAGAAAGAGATTGTTTCTGGTTGTTTCTTAGACCACCAAGTTGTAAACCCAATCTTTTCTTGGCTTTGTGCCTTTGGGTTGTATCCCTCAAGTTGTGAGGTGATCCTTGTTTGCTTCGTGCTAATCCCTCAAGTTGTGAGGTGATTGTTTGTGGGATTGGAGTTTGCCTCAAGGAGGAGGTTGTTGTTGTAAAGAGAGGAGTTGGGTACTCCTTGTGAGAATTCTTTGTGGACTAGCTAGTGGATTAGAAATCCTTCGTGTGTCGAAGGTGGGGATGTAGAGCTGGGTGCTCGAACCTCGAAACTTATCTTGGTGTTTGCGCTTGTTCATTGACTCTTACTCTCTCTCTTTACTTTGTGCCTTGCATCTATTCATATTGCTCATACATACTTATATGCTTGGTTTGGTTGTGTGTGCATCTCTTGTTATTGCAATTAGTTTTAAATTTCGCATTTAGTTCATAGATTAGCCATATCACCTATTCCCCCCCTCTAGGTGATTTTCAATTGGTATCAGAGCCTACGCTCCTGATATTTAGGTTTAACCACCTAGGAGTGAGATCTTGGTTTGCTAATCTTCATTTGCATTTTTCATTTGCACACATTTAGGTTGCTCTCATGGATAGCCCTCCTATGTTTGACCATATTAGACTTGATGCTTGGAAGGCCAATATGAGTAGACATTTGAAAAGCCTAGGACATCTAGTTTATCAAGCCTCCACTCAAGAATCATTCCCTAATAGTAGCAAACATAAAAAGGCTAATGCATTAGCACTTAGAGCACTTAGAGCATCTCTTAATGAACATCTTTTACCGGTGTTTGATCGTTATGACTCGGCTTTTACAGTTTAGAGCATATTGACTTCTCCCAAGCTTCCAAGGATTATCAACAAGTTGAGAGGATTTAGGAGAGACATGCCCGACGAGCATTGCTTCATGGTCCAAGGGAAGAACTCCCTTGAGGTACAATCGGATTCTCAATTAGATGATTGCTCTAGTTCCTATTGTGATGGTTGTTTAGAAGCTCAAACTTTAAATATGGAACTTGCCACAAAGCTTGAAAATTTCTTGGAAAAACACAAACTTTTGAAAGAGGATAATCTTGTTTTGAAAAATGAATTAAAGGATTTATGTTCTAATTTTGAATTGGTTTTGCAAGAGAAGGAAGAGATCACTAGTGAACGTGACTCACTAAGATCTCAACTAGACCTTGCCCTTGATGAGATTGATATTTTGAAAAACAAAAATGATTGTAATGATGTTGTGAAAAACAATGAGGTGTTATCTTCTAAATTGGATTTTGTTTTAAAAGATAACCTTGTTTTGAAAAATAAAATTGAATCAATTACAAAAGAATTGGATTTAGTTTTAAAGAAAAATGAATCTTTGAAAATTGAAATTGATTCTCATGTGTGCCATGCTAGTATAGCTTCTTCTTCTTCTTGCACACCTATTGTATGCTCCACTTTATCTTCCACTATTGAAAATGACATAAATGTTTTGAAGAAAAGTGTTGATTGTTTGGGCTCCACTTTGAGCCAATGTGCTTTAAATCATACACGTTTGGAAACCTTGGTTCGTAAGAGACAAGGTCCATCTTTGCATGCACACCCTCCACGGCATACACATGCTCATCACGGACACAACCATAACATGTATGCTCATGTGTACACATGTACACATTGTGGCCGAAAAGGCCATCTTGCTAGATTTTGTTATGATCGTATTTATCATGAAAATTTAGCAACTAATCTTGTTTGGGTTAGAAAGGATACTAACCCCCGTGGACCCAAAAGGAAATGGGTACCAAAGACCACCTCTATACTTTTTGATGTAGGTGGAAGCTCTCGCATAACGTGAGAGTGTTGGTGCCTTGAAGTGGATGCATTCCGTGCCTAAAGAAAATATTTTGGATGCTTCACTTTCAAGGGGAGTATGGTGGGAGGACCACCTTGGTTTGGAGAACTAGAGAGGTGCCTTCATCGGTTTTGGTATCTATCTCTAACTCCCATTTTTATTTGCATGCTTTTCATGTCTATCTATTTATAGCATGTCATGTTTTGTTGTTCATTATGCCTATGCCTTGCTTATTAGATTAGTGATGTACATGTTTAGTTATTTGAGACACCCATGTTAAACAAGAACTTATCTTTGTGTTCTCACCTTGTTTAGTACTAACATGTATGCCCTAGATCTAATGCACATGCATATACATAATGTTCATATGGATGTTTATGATGTTTTGTTTTAATGACCCATGTTTTGTATAGTTTGCTGAATCCCATGATTATTAGATTATTGACTTGCATATATAGCTTTTGAGATCACCCTTGTTTAGATAGACCCATTTGTTGTGTTCTCACCATTGTTTGGCCATTATGTATATCATGATTCTAATAGCATGAGGATTTACTTCATGATCATTTTTATGTTTATCATGTTGATTCTTGACCCATTTTGTGCTTCATGATTTGAATATACGTTTAGATGTTAGTTTTCATTAAGACTAGGATTTATACTTGTACATATAGTGGGCTACAAATAAATCTTTATATATGTTTGTGCTTGATTGCCTATTTGTACCCATTAGATGTGCTAGTATAGTCTAGTTTTGATGATTCATGCATTTTAACGTATATTCCTATTTTGGATATGTTTCTATGATCATGTGTTTTAACTTCATGTATATGTCTATCTTGTCCAAACTATTATATATACATATACATCCTTGAGCCACGTGCCTTCATGCATATACCCTTGTGGACTCATTATGCTTAGGATATGTATGTATACTTTAGTTTGTACATGACATAATATGCCTTGAAGTTTAAATCATTTTGAAGAATTTGATGATTTCAATTGGTGACTTTGATGATTTTCATATTTTTAGGTAATTTCAATTGGAAATAAAAATTTAGTTTTTCATGTGTTAATGTATTTAAGGAATTTCACATGGGCTTATTTGAATATTTTCATGTTGCTATGTGTCACACAACACTTGTACACTTACTTTATTAGTTTACTCATGATTTGTTTTCATGAGACTATGATATGTGCTTTATGGGATTTGCGTGTTTAGTGATCATGTGATTTACATGAATTTCATGAAAAACATTTTGTTTGATTCCTTTCTTGAAGGATTTCGTACTAGTTTAAAATATTTCCTATAACTAGTTCGTATTCTTCACTAAGGTAGAGATTTTCAAACGTACTACATTTTCAAACCTATTTTTGAAAACCCCTACCTTCCACGGGTGGATGGATGGGAGATCATGTTCATGTATGCTTTATATTGAAAATAATTTAAAAACTTGAACCATGAATGGGAGGTAGTTATATGAGTATATACACTTGATCATTATTGTTGTTTCTATTGGTATCATTGAATTCTTTCAATTGGTATCAATCTTGACATTTCTTGTATACTTATATATTTTTATGTATGTATGCTTCTATTTCAAATAGTACCAATTTCGATTGGTATCTAAATTTTCATACATATATATGTTTTATTTATGCTTACTATATCCCTATATCTTTAAGCACAAATCTTGTTTATTATGATAGGCTTGAGCTTCAACTTTGTTTCAATTGATTTAGATTTCAATTGGTATCTTATTCGAGCCTATGCATAGTTTTTGTTGGAATTTCATAAAAGGGGATAAAAACTCGCATTTTATCTTTCAATTGGTATTTAGTATTCCACTCCCTTGCTTTATGATAGAGAATAATAATTTCAATTGGCAATAATTTCAATTGGTATCAAAATCAAATTTGTTTATATGTTTAAATCAACTTTGGTATTAAGATCTATGTTTAAGTTCAATTTGTATCAACATTTATGTTTAGAAATTCAAAATTTGTTATGTTTAATTTCAATTGATATCAAGATTGGTTATTTACAATTGGTATGTTATTTGTTTACTTATTAATTGGTATCAAGATTTTTGTTTTTCTATTGATATAGTTTCATTTTTTTTAATTGGTATCAATATGCACTTCCTTGACACATTTTTTTAATTGGAATCATATTTGAGTTTAGACAAAAAGGGGAGGAACATCCCTTGATTGATTCCTTGTTTTGAATAAAAAGAATATGTGTATTAGTTTTATTTTGATTTTAACCCCTTTGTTGATGATTGACAAAAAGGGGGAGAAGAATTTGAGTTTATATGCATGTTTGTATGCATGTTTTATGTGTTTTTATATTAAGTTCAATTGGTATCAAAAGCATTATTTAAAGAACATGTTTAGTTTTTGGTATAAAGAGCTTGTAAAAGAGATCATTAGATCATTAGTTTTGTTTTGCATATATTGAATTTAATTGGTATATCTAGAGCATGTTTATTTGTTTAGTTTAATTGGTATCAAGAGCATGTTTATTTGTTCTTGCTAATTGGTATCTTGAACATGTTTATTTGTGTTTGAAAATTTCATTGGTATCTTCCATTGGTTTCTAGAGCCATTTATTGTATTATGCATATCTATGCATGTTTCATGTTTTATAATTTCATTGATATCTAGAGCCATTTATTCGTTGTTTATCCTATGCAAGAGTTAGGGGGAGCTTCTTTGAAGCTTAACTTTAATCCATGCATATATAACTCCATGAGTTTTGTCATCATCAAAAAGGGGGAGATTGTTGGCCCAAAGGCCTTCCGCTCTAGTTTTGATGATGATTAACTCATGTAGTTATGTGTACTAATAATCTTGTGATTTTAGTTTCAGATCATTAATTAAGTTATTAGTTGGTGATTAGCTTCAACAAGATGATTTGGAAGCTTTCACATGTTGATTCAAGAGCCCGAGCGTCAAAGATCATATATAGCACTTGCTCGTTAGATCAAAGAGTTTTGGATCGAGTCGGCTTGGAGATTGCGCTCTACAAGAAGACATTGGTACCATAGTTTAGTTTTGTGTTTAGATCCAAATTGTAAAGATTAGAATAGTATGATATGCTCAAGTTCACAAAACACACACGTTTCATGTTTCGGTTTTGGTTTTCGGTTTTAGGTTTAACCGATCTTGGTTTTCATGAATAGATAGATTCAAACAAGTTTACATGGTTTAATGTATATTAGATTTGTTCTATATACATGCATGCTTCAACTCTTAGACAAACTTACTTTGATATTCCTATTTCATGTGTTTTAGGTTTTGTGTTTTAACAAAACTTATTTTTGGAATTAAAGACAAAAACTATGATATATATATATATATATATATATATATATATATATATATATATATATATATATATATATATATATATATATATATATATATATATTTCATGTATATTGGATTTCTATCCATATGCATCATGCTTCAAAGTGTTTAAATATCATGTTTTTGTATTTGGATAAGTTTTGGACAAAACGTATTTTCTATTCAAAATCCAAGTTTTAGAAAATATAGTTTTTGATTTTTGGTAAAAATGATAAGACACAAAAATAGTTCATATTGATTGATATTTGAGCTGAACTTTTTACCACATGTTTATATATCAATGCAAAATGATAAAACTATTTTTGGTGATTTTTAGGAGTGTTAAAAGATTTTTCAAAATATTTTTAAACTATTTTTTCTGATCCAGTTTTCTGTTCCAGGCTTCAACCAGTCGACTAGTCTTCTGACCAAGTCGACTTAGCATGAAGTCGACCGACCGGGTCGGTCGACCGACGTGCACAGATCTGTGCACGTTTGGCAGACACAGGGACGGTCGACCGTCAGGGTCGACCGGGTCTGAGAGCAGAGCTCTCTGTTTATTTGGGTCGACCGGGGCGGTCGACCGATAGCTGGCAACGGGCAGAATTTGACCGTTGGACGGTCGACCGGAGCGGTCGACCGACAGTTCATTTTTGGCATTTCTGCTGCCAACGGCTATATTTTTCTGGGGTCTATAAATACCCCATTTATAGCTTGTTTTCTCTAAGAATTTTTGTGCGAATTTTTCCTTACTCTCTGGTGTTTTCACAGTAATCAAAAGAAATTTTGGGACGCAAATTGAACAATCTATTGGAGTTTTTGTTAGGGTTTGGAAAACCAAAGAAAAGGGTTTTTGGGAAAAGATTTTGATTGAACTTCTATATCTTGGTTTCAGTTTTTCCCAAGGATTTTTCTTTGTGATTTTGATTTCCATTCCATTGGTTTTCTCTACACTTGAGCTAAAATCTACTATCTCTTCTATAGGATCTTTGTGTGGGAGAAAGAGATTGTTTGTGGTTGTTTCTTAGACCACCAAGTTGTAAACCCAATCTTTTCTTGGCTTTGTGCCTTTGGGTTGTATCCCTCAAGTTGTGAGGTGATCCTTGTTTGCTTCGTGCTAATCCCTCAAGTTGTGAGGTGATTGTTTGTGGGATTGGAGTTTGCCTCAAGGAGGAGGTCGTTGTTGTAAAGAGAGGAGTTGGGTACTCCTTGTGAGAATTCTTTGTGGACTAGCTAGTGGATTAGAAATCCTTCGTGTGTCGAAGGTGGGGATGTAGAGCTGGGTGCTCGAACCTCGAAACTTATCTTGGTGTTTGCGCTTGTTCATTGACTCTTACTCTCTCTCTTTACTTTGTGCCTTGCATCTATTCATATTGCTCATACATACTTATATGCTTGGTTTGGTTGTGTGTGCATCTCTTGTTATTGCAATTAGTTTTTAAATTCCGCATTTAGTTCATAGATTAGCCATATCACCTATTCCCCCCCTCTAGGTGATTTTCAATTGGTATCAGAGCCTACGCTCCTGATATTTAGGTTTAACCACCTAGGAGTGAGATCTTGGTTTGCTAATCTTCATTTGCATTTTTCATTTGCACACATTTAGGTTGCTCTCATGGATAGCCCTCCTATGTTTGACCATATTAGACTTGATGCTTGGAAGGCCAATATGAGTAGACATTTAAAAAGCCTAGGACATCTAGTTTATCAAGCCTCCACTCAAGAATCATTCCCTAATAGTAGCAAACATAAAAAGGCTAATGCATTAGCACTTAGAGCACTTAGAGCATCTCTTAATGAACATCTTTTACCGGTGTTTGATCGTTATGACTCGGCTTTTACAGTTTAGAGCATATTGACTTCTCCCAAGCGTCCAAGGATTATCAACAAGTTGAGAGGATCTTGGAGAGACATGTCCGACGAGCATTGCTTCATGGTCCAAGGGAAGAACTCCCTTGAGGTACAATCGGATTCTCAATTAGATGATTGCTCTAGTTCCTATTGTGATGGTTGTTTAGAAACTCAAACTTTAAATATGGAACTTGCCACAAAGCTTGAAAATTTCTTGGAAAAACACAAACTTTTGAAAGAGAATAATCTTGTTTTGAAAAATGAATTAAAGGATTTATGTTCTAATTTTGAATTGGTTTTGCAAGAGAAGGAAGAGATCACTAGTGAACGTGACTCACTAAGATCTCAACTAGACCTTGCCCTTGATGAGATTGATATTTTGAAAAACAAAAATGATTGTAAAGATGTTGTGAAAAACAATGAGGTGTTATCTTCTAAATTGGATTTTGTTTTAAAAGATAACCTTGTTTTGAAAAATAAAATTGATTCAGTTACAAAAGAATTGGATTTAGTTTTAAAGAAAAATGAATCTTTGAAAATTGAAATTGATTCTCATGTGTGCCATGCTAGTATAGCTTCTTCTTCTTCTTGCACACCTATTGCATGCTCCACTTTATCTTCCACTATTGAAAATGACATAAATATTTTGAAGAAAAGTGTTGATTGTTTGGGCTCCACTTTGAGCCAATGTGCTTTAAATCATACACGTTTGGAAACCTTGGTTCGTAAGAGACAAGGTCCATCTTTGCATGCACACCCTCACGGCATACACATGCTCATCACGGACACAACCATAACATGTATGCTCATGTGTACACATGTACACATTGTGGCCGAAAAGGCCATCTTGCTAGATTTTGTTATGATCGTATTTATCATGAAAATTTAGCAACTAATCTTGTTTGGGTTAGAAAGGATACTAACCCCCGTGGACCCAAAAGGAAATGGGTACCAAAGACCACCTCTGTACTTTTTGATGTAGGTGGAAGCTCTCGCATAACGTGAGAGTGTTGGTGCCTTGAAGTGGATGCATTCCGTGCCTAAAGAAAATATTTTGGATGCTTCACTTTCAAGGGGAGTATGGTGGGAGGACCACCTTGGTTTGGAGAACTAGAGAGGTGCCTTCATCGGTTTTGGTATCTATCTCTAACTCCCATTTTTATTTGCATGCTTTTCATGTCTATCTATTTATAGCATGTCATGTTTTGTTGTTCATTATGCCTATACCTTGCTTATTAGATTAGTGATGTACATGTTTAGTTATTTGAGACACCCATGTTAAACAAGAACTTATCTTTGTGTTCTCACCTTGTTTAGTACTAACATGTATGCCCTAGATCTAATGCACATGCATATACATAATGTTCATATGGATGTTTATGATGTTTTCTTTTAATGACCCATGTTTTGTATAGTTTGTTGAATCCCATGATTATTAGATTATTGACTTGCATATATAGCTTTTGAGATCACCTTTGTTTAGATAGACCCATTTGTTGTGTTCTCACCATTGTTTGGCCATTTTGTATATCATGATTCTAATAGCATGAGGATTTACTTCATGATCATTTTTATGTTTATCATGTTGATTCTTGACCCATTTTGTGCTTCATGATTTGAATATACGTTTAGATGTTAGTTTTCCTTAAGACTTGGATTTATACTTGTACATATAGTGGGCTACAAATAAATCTTTATATATGTTTGTGCTTGATTGCCTATTTGTACCCATTAGATGTGCTAGTATAGTCTAGTTTTGATGATTCATGCATTTTAACCTATATTCCTATTTTGGATATATTTCTATGATCATGTGTTTTAACTTCATGTATATGTCTATCTTGTCCAAACTATTATATATACATATACATCCTTGAGCCACGTGCCTTCATGCATATACCCTTGTGGACTCATTATGCTTAGGATATGTATGTATACTTTAGTTTGTACATGACATAATATGCCTTGAAGTTTAAATCATTTTGAAGAATTTGATGATTTCAATTGGTGACTTTGATGATTTTCATATTTTTAGGTAATTTCAATTGGAAATAAAATTTAGTTTTTCATGTGTTAATGTATTTAAGGAATTTCACATGGGCTTATTTGAATATTTTCATGTTGCTATGTGTCACACAACACTTGTACACTCACTTTATTAGTTTACTCATGATTTGTTTTCATGAGACTATGATATGTGCTTTATGGGATTTGAGTGTTTAGTGATCATGTGATTTACATGTATTTCATGAAAAACATTTTGTTTGATTCCTTTCTTGAAGGATTTCGTACTAGTTTAAAATATTTCCTATAACTAGTTCGTATTCTTCACTAAGGTAGAGATTTTCAAACGTACTACATTTTCAAACCTATTTTTGAAAACCCCTACCTTCCACGGGTGGATGGATGGGAGATCATGTTCATGTATGCTTTATATTGAAAATAATTTAAAAACTTGAACCATGAATGGGAGGTAGTTATATGAGTATATACACTTGATCATTATTGTTGTTTCTATTGGTATCATTGAATTCTTTCAATTGGTATCAATCTTGACATTTCTTTTATACTTATATATTTTTATGTATGTATGCTTCTATTTCAAATAGTATCAATTTCGATTGGTATCTAAATTTTCATACATATATATGTTTTATTTATGCTTACTATATCCCTATATCTTTAAGCACAAATTTTGTTTATTATGATAGGCTTGAGCTTCAACTTTGTTTCAATTGATTTAGATTTCAATTGGTATCTTATTCGAGCCTATGCATAGTTTTTGTTGGTATTTCATAAAAGGGGAGAAAAACTCGCATTTTATCTTTCAATTGGTATTTAGTATTCCACTCCCTTGCTTTATGATAGAGAATAATAATTTCAATTGGCAATAATTTCAATTGGTATCAAAATCAAATTTGTTTATATGTTTAAATCAACTTTGGTATTAAGATCTATGTTTAAGTTCAATTTGTATCAACATTTATGTTTAGAAATTCAAAATTTGTTATGTTTAATTTCAATTGATATCAAGATTGGTTATTTACAATTGGTATGTTATTTGTTTACTTATTAATTGGTATCAAGATTTTTGTTTTTCTATTGATATAGTTTCATTTTTTTTAATTGGTATCAATATGCACTTCCTTGACACATTTTTTTAATTGGTATCATATTTGAGTTTAGACAAAAAGGGAAAGAACATCCCTTGATTGATTCCTTGTTTTGAATAAAAAGAATATGTGTATTAGTTTTATTTTGATTTTAACCCCTTTGTTGATGATTGACAAAAAGGGGGAGAAGAATTTGAGTTTATATGCATGTTTGTATGCATGTTTGTATGCATGTTTTATGTGTTTTTATATTAAGTTCAATTGGTATCAAAAGCATTATTTAAAGAACATGTTTAGTTTTTGGTATCAAGAGCTTGTAAAAGAGATCATTAGATCATTAGTTTTGTTTTGCATATATTGAGTTTAATTGGTATATCTAGAGCATGTTTATTTGTTTAGTTTAATTGGTATCAAGAGCATGTTTATTTGTTCTTGCTAATTGGTATCTTGAACATGTTTATTTGTGTTTGAAAATTTCATTGGTATCTTCCATTGGTTTCTAGAGCCATTTATTGTATTATGCATATCTATGCATGTTTCATGTTTTATAATTTAATTGATATCTAGAGCCATTTATTCGTTGTTTATCCTATGCATGAGTTAAGGGGGAGCTTCTTTGAAGCTTAACTTTAATCCATGCATATATAACTCCATGAGTTTTGTCATCATCAAAAAGGGGGAGATTGTTGGCCCAAAGGCCTTCCGCTCTAGTTTTGATGATGATTAACTCATGTAGTTATGTGTACTAATAATCTTGTGATTTTAGTTTCAGATCATTAATTAAGTTATTAGTTGGTGATTAGCTTCAACAAGATGATTTGGAAGCTTTCACATGTTGATTCAAGAGCCCGAGCGTCAAAGATCATATATAGCACTTGCTCGTTGGATCAAAGAGTTTTGGATCGAGTCGGCTTGGAGATTGCGCTCTACAAGAAGACATCGGTACCATAGTTTAGTTTTGTGTTTAGATCCAAATTGTAAAGATTAGAATAGTATGATATGCTCAAGTTCACAAAACACACGTTTCATGTTTCGGTTTTGGTTTTCGGTTTTAGGTTTAACCGATCTTGGTTTTCATGAATAGATAGATTCAAAACAAGTTTACATGGTTTAATGTATATTAGATTTGTTCTATATACATGCATGCTTCAACTCTTAGACAAACTTACTTTGATATACCTATTTCATGTGTTTTAGGTTTTGTGTTTTAACAAAACTTATTTTTGGAATTAAAGACAAAAACTATGATATATATATATATATATATATATATATATATATATATATATATATATATATATATATATATATATGTTTCATGTATATTGGATTTCTATCCATATGCATCATGCTTCAAAGTGTTTAAATATCATGTTTTTGTATTTGGATAAGTTTTGGACAAAACGTATTTTCTATTCAAAATCCAAGTTTTAGAAAATATAGTTTTGGTTTTTGGTAAAAATGATAAGATACAAAAATAGTTCATATTGATTGATATTTGAGCTAAACTTTTTACCACATGTTTATATATCAATGCAAAATGATAAAACTATTTTTGGTGATTTTTAGGAGTGTTAAAAGATTTTTCAAAATAATTTTAAACTGTTTTTTCTGATCCAGTTTTCTGTTCCAGGCTTCAACCAGTCGACTAGTCTTCTGACCAAGTCGACTTAGCATGAAGTCGGTCGACCGGGTCGGTCGACCGACGTGCACAGATCTGTGCACGTTTGGCAGACACAGGGACGGTCGACCGTCAGGGTCGACCGGGTCTGAGAGCAGAGCTCTCTGTTAGTTTGGGTCGACCGGGGCGGTCGACCGGTAGCTGGCAACGGGCAAAATTTGACCGTTGGACGGTCGACCGGAGCGGTCGACCGACAGTTCATTTTTGGCATTTCTGCTGCCAA
This sequence comes from Agave tequilana, assembly GCA_038442645.1. NCBI lineage: Eukaryota > Viridiplantae > Streptophyta > Magnoliopsida > Asparagales > Asparagaceae > Agave > Agave tequilana. The sequence goes on along the minus strand of JAVJIF010014601.1, from coordinate 31,035 downwards.
CGGCTATATTTTTCTGGGGTCTATAAATACCCCATTTATAGCCTGTTTTCTCTAAGAATTTTTGTGCGAATTTTTCCTTACTCTCTGGTGTTTTCACAGCAATCAAAAGAAGTTTTGGGACTCAAATTGAACAATCTATTTGGAGCTTTTGTTAGGGTTTGGAAAACCAAAGAAAAGGGTTTTTGGGAAAAGATTTTGATTGAACTTCTATATCTTGGTTTCAGTTTTTCCCAAGGATTTTTCTTTGTGATTTTGATTTCCATTCCATTGGTTTTCTCCACACTTGAGCTAAAATCTACTATCTCTTCTATAGGATCTTTGTGTGGGAGAAAGAGATTGTTTGTGGTTGTTTCTTAGACCACCAAGTTGTAAACCCAATCTTTTCTTGGCTTTGTGCCTTTGGGTTGTATCCCTCAAGTTGTGAGGTGATCCTTGTTTGCTTCGTGCTAATCCCTCAAGTTGTGAGGTGATTGTTTGTGGGATTGGAGTTTGCCTCAAGGAGGAGGTTGTTGTTGTAAAGAGAGGAGTTGGGTACTCCTTGTGAGAGTTCTTTGTGGACTAGCTAGTGGATTAGAAATCCTTCGTGTGTCGAAGGCGGGGATGTAGAGCTGGGTGCTCGAACCTCGAAACATATCTTGGTGTTTGCGCTTGTTCATTGACTCTTACTCTCTCTTTACTTTGTGCCTTGCATCTATTCATATTACTCATACATACTTATATGCTTGGTTTGGTTGTGTGTGCATCTCTTGTTATTGCAATTAGTTTTTAAATTTCGCATTTAGTTCATAGATTAGCCATATCACCTATTCCCCCCCTTTAGGTGATTTTCACATTAAACTATGTAAACTTGTTGATTCTATCTATTCATGAAAACCAAGATCGGTTAAACCAAAAAACTGAAAACCAAAACATGAAACTTAAATAAGTGTGTGTGTTGTGAACTTGAGCATATCACACTATTTAATTTTTAACAATAGATCTAAACTATAAACTAAACACTGTATCGAAGTCTTTTTGTAGAGTGCCGTCTCCAAGTCGACTCGATCCAAACGTGATCCACCGAGCTTGACTCCAACGAGTGTTAGATATGAACTTTACGCTCGGGCTCTTGAATCACATGTGACAGCTCCAAAACATCTTTGTTGAAGCTAATCACCTACTAATATCTTGGTTAAGTATCTGAAACTAAACATCACAAGATTATTAGTAAACTTTAACTACATGAGTTAATCATCATCAAAACTAGAGTGGAAGGCCTCTGGGCTAACAATTAGCATTTTCATGAAAATAATCATTAAGGCTCAAAAACTTCAAACATATGAAAATTACAAAAATTTATTTTTCATTTAAAAATAAACTTTGAGGTATATGTATGTTTTATTAAAACTAGAAATATGCATACATATCTTAAACATAAAAAGAGTCCACAATTGTATTTGCATAAAGGCAAGTGACTAAAGGGTATACATGTATATTTATTAGTTTTGAACAAAAATTACATATACATGAAGCAAACATATATAAGATTATGAAAAATATATATAAATGAAAGAATATTCAAAACTAAGTTATACTGTACATGTAATGAGTACAAATGAGAAATGAAGTACAAACATATAAGAATCAATTGTTGCTTACTATTTGTACAAGTATATATACAAGTTTTAATGAAAATTTATGTTTAAACATGTAATCAAAACATGAAGTGTAAAACCATAAATAAATATGATTATTAAGGTAAATGCACGTGTTTTAGAGTAATGATATACACAACAGCTAAACTAAAATGAGAACACAAAATATGAATCCTTATGAACATGGGTGTATCTCAATTACTACACATGTATGTCATAAGTCTAAATAACATGATATTTAATAGCAATCATGAAAAACATGCTAAAATTCAATAATCTAAAAGCATGTAAACAAATAAAGAGTTAGAGATAGTTAGCAAAACCATTAGGGCACATCTCTTTATCTTCAAACCATGGTGGTCCTCCCACCAAACTTCCTTGATAGTGATGCATCAATTGTATATCCATCTAACCCATGCATCCACCACCAAGGCATCAATCTTCTCACGTCATGTGAGAGCCCACACCTACATCAAACACAAGGGGTGGGAATTTTGGTACCCATTTTCTTTTGGGTCCGCGGGGGTTAGCATTGTTCGGAACCCAAACATTTACATTAGCAAAATTTAAAAAATTTACCTTATCATAACAAAATTTTGCTAAGTGGCCTTTGCGACCGCAATGTGTACATTTGTACACTCTAGTATGCACATGAGAATGAGTATGATCATGATGTGCAAAGTGTGCATATGTGTGCCGTGGGTGATGTGCGTGAACATGTGAAGCTTATTTCTTTTGAAACAAGGTTTCTAATCTATTATGATTAAATGCACAATTGCTTAAAGTTGAGCTCAAATAATCTATTCTATTTTTCAAAAATTGAATCTCATTTCTATCTATCAATAGTAGCATGAAAAGCATGGTGAGAATGAGAATCAACACTCTTTTTCTCTTTAGAAATGTTTTCCTTTTCTTTTGAAACAAATTTTCTTTTCAAAGAGTTTTTTTCTTCCAAAATAATTTCCTTTTCTTTTTCTACCGAAATAATTTTATTTTTCAAAGAGGATTTCCTTCACAAAGATCATTTAATTTGGAAGTCAAAGAAATATTATCCTTTTTCAACATATCATTTTCTTTTGAAATGTATTCCAATTTATTTTGAAAAGAATCTTTTTCTTTTAACATGGAATCAAATTTATTTTTCAATTTCTTATGATCCTTTTTAAGCAAGTCATATTTTTCAAGAAGTTGTTGACAAATAAAGCAATATCATCATATGACAAGTTAACATCCTCATCAAGCTCGGATTCAGAATTTACCTCAAGGGAGTTATCCCCTTGGACCATGTAGCACAAGCTGGAAACATCACTTCCATCATCCGAGTCACTTCCCGCATAATATTGCTTTTGTTCGCCATGGGAGACTATAGTGTTTCATACTATAAAAGACGAATCAAAGTTAGAAACCCTAAATAAATATTCATCATTTAGGGTTGACTTCAAAGCATGGATGGCTTTTGCATTAGCCTTAAGGTGTTTGCCATTTAAACAATATGAATCTTTAATAGTGGCAAAATAAACAAGAATACTGACTGAGTTTTTCCTGCACGCAAAAATATGAATATTAGATTTGAGAATTAAAGGTGTGCGAGGTGCTCAATACTAATCCGCGGTAGCAAGGCTATGCGGGTCGTGATCCTCAGGGAGGGACTGCGATGGAAGCGTTAAGCAAGTTATCTCTAAAGTTTTTATTTTTATTAGTTAAGTTAGAAAGGAAGTGGTATTTACAATGGGTCGGCAAATAAAGAATTGGGAGAAGTTGTGATTTAATCTACAAAAAAGAAAAGAAAAGAAAAGGAAAGAAAAGAATACTTACTTGAGTTTGGTTGAAGAAAAAAAACGTGAAAACCTTACATGTTCTACCTTGCTTAGGAGGCGTTCCACGCATAGATCATAAACTCGAACTCAATCCCTGTGCACATTATATCGTCAAGCATATCAAGAACGAAGTGATGCGTAGCTTGGAGGAGAACGTCTTCATGAACTATCGCTGGTTCTCACATAGCTTAGTTATACTTGCTTTTGGAATCCACTTGCATGTTCATCAACAACCACAAGAGATCACAGAGAAAAAGAAAGGAAAACAAAAAGAAAAATAAAATATCAGAACAATGAACAAAAGAAAAATAATTACCTTTATTGCTGAATACAAATGCAGAGAAGAGGAAGGGTACATCGGTGTCACGCTCAATATAAGCCTCTCTCTCTCTTGAAAATAAAAAGAAAAGATAATCTAACCTAGAAACTAAAAACCCTAGCTTTTGGCCCTTGGCTCGACGCTGGACGACTCTGTACGTTGCACTGCAGGGGGTATTTATAGATGCAGAAGGTAGAGGAGTCCCGGATGAAGTTGCCCACGAAAATTGGTTTCTGGATAAGCTCAAAGTGCCGCGGAATCTTGGATTTTGCCGCGGATTTGCGGCATTTTTGTGGAATCTGGCCACGCGCTTTGGCGCGTGGCCTCACCTGGTCCGTCCATCTGGGCGCTTGCTTCTGGAAGTATGATCCTGGCTCTCCATATTGGGATTTCGAGATAACTTGGGAATCAAGTAATCTAGATTTGGAATTCTCCCAATCTCTTTTGAATGAATTTCCTTATCTCTGCACTCTTTTCATTCTCATCTGCAAGAGTTTAGGGTTGGGTAGAAGTCTATCCTTCCCTCATTTTTGATATTTGCAACTTCAGCCCTTTGTGTATTTGCACTTTGACAATTGATATTTGCACTTTGACTTTTGGGCTTCAAATATGGGCTTGGATCTGGGCTTTTGGGCTCTTTAAGCTTTATTTATTGTTAAAATAATAATTCGAGGCCTACACACAATAAATTACAAATTATTAATAAATGTGCAGAATTAAATGAATAAATATGAAAATGTGATGGTAAATATGATGATAAAAATGCACTTTTCACTACCAATCAAATACCTAGGGCTTTGAGGTACATTGACATCTTAACCTTCCAAATTTGATTGTTAAGAATATCAAAAGTGGGAGGTGACATGAAACCCATGGGTGTGTATAAATATTGTAATTAGCCCAAAAAGAGGATCTTTAACTCTAGGTTGTTAGACCTAAATCAAGAGCACCAAGCTCTGATACCAATTGAAATCACCTAGAGGGAGCGTGAATAGGTGACTAGCTAATCTAATGATGAATTAATATGGAATTAAAACTATTAAGCTAAACACACCAAGTATAACATAAGAGTGTAGCCGAAGTTCCGGTGAAGGGCTCTTAACTATCTCCTCAAGATTCCTCTAGATAAGAGTTGAGGTGCCGCTATGGCTCTCTTGGTTGAATACAAGTGTAAGCAAACAAACCAAGCATATAACAATTTGAGCACAAGTATATATCAAGCGTATAAAGATGAAAGCAATATAAGCATGCAAGATATAAATACAAGTGAGAGATAATGAGAAATCGCAAACACGGGAGATTTGTTTTGAAGTTCGAGTACCCTTACTCTATGTCCCTGCCTTCAACACTATAAAGGATTTCCACTATAAACGATCCCACCGGATCACTCGGTACCGCAACACCTACAACGAGTTCACACTAGAACTCCTTGGACTCACTAGTCTCTCTCTTATTCCCGTAAGAACTACACACCACAAGCACACTAGCTTGCCAGGCCACACCTCTACACTGAGCTCTCACTAGAACTCGAAACACCGTGAACCCGCAAGTCTGCCTCCTTAAATACAAAGTAGAACACTGGTGATCTAAACACTTTGATCACCTAAAAACATTCTCACAATAACTCTCCTATAAGATAGATATAGCTATGGAAAGCTCAAGTATGTTTGAGAAAACTAGGATTAATTTGGTGGTGAAAAACTCAAGAAATCTCTTTTTCAAAACACTCTTGAAAAACTCTCCTTTTGATATGGAAGTATTTGGCTCTAAAATAAGTGGAGATAAACACTTAGAAGTGTAGGAAATACTATCTTAAAAACCCACTTAAAATCTTGTAGAAAACAGTCTAAGAGAGCCCCAATTTATAGGCTCCAAAAATATGACCGTTGGAGGCCAACTCAGCAGCTGATGTTGCTGTCGGTCGACCGCCCAGTCGATCGGCCAACGGTCAGATTTTTGACCGTTATGCCATCGGTCGATCGACCGGTCTATCTAGGCCTGGATACAGAGAGTAGAAACTCTCTGTTGGTCGACCGACCGGTCGACCGGGCCAGATCCAGAGAGCAAAACTCTCTGGCGGTCGACCGGGTCGGTCGACCAGCTCTCTAGCCAAACAAGGCTGTGCAAATTTGTGCACGTCAGTCGACCGCCCGGTCCACCGACCTCTGGCTCGGTCGACCGGCAGAAGGCCAGAATACAAGTTTTAGGGATTAAAAACTTGTTCTTTTTCTTTCAATAAATCTCATAAATTCTCATAAATTCTACAAAAATAAGTTCATTAATATACTTTGATATACTAACATGTTTAATGAAAAATCAAAACATATTACAAACATTTTGAGCTATTTTTGTAATATAGAAGTTTTGCCTTAAACAAAAACCTGTATTTTTCAAAAACAATTTTTTTCAAAACTTTTCCAAATACAAAAACAAGATATTCTAAACACTTTTGAAGTTTAGTGTGTATGAATATTGATTGCTAAAATAAAGATACAACCAATGAGTTTAAGAATGTACCGTGTAGCTTGTGGCTAACGGGTCGTGTCCACAAGGAGGGATGCGATGGAAGCTTTTCGATGAGTCGTTTTAAAAACAAGGAATTTGTGTTTGTTTTTTAGGAAAAAGAGAATGTAAGGAAAAGAGATGAAAAAGAGAAATTTCAACTTTCAGAAAAGGATTTGGAGAAGGTGATTTGTAAAAAGCTTTAAGAGTTGTGAAGTTGGTTTATAATATGAAATCAAATCTGGGCTTACTATCTTCCTACTCAATTGTTCATTCTTCTCTTAAAGTATTAAGTCCCTCAAGTTATCATTTGCAAAACTTAAAGTTGCTTTTTCTTTAGAAAGGTTTAAGTAAAGCACATAAGATGCAGAAGGTTTGAGTCCTTTTTCTTCAAGAAAGAGTTGGAATCGGATATTAAAACATAAAGCGCGAAGAAGTAAGAATGAATTAAAAACGATTCACAAGAAGTTCAAGAAAGAATGGTGAATTCAACTATCCATACCCATCCTCATGTGCCTTCAAGAACACTTTCAAAAAAAAAGGCTTTTAAGGGAGGCATGCATATGAGTCATCGGGACTATTCTTTTAAAAAGCAGAAGAGAAGAAAACAAAGGAGAGTCGATAGCTAGCCCAGAAAAAATGTTTAGCTACTCATGGAAAGCGAAGAAAACAACGACATAATGTAAAGCATACCGTACTGCAAGTGAAAGAGAAATCGGCCCGACCTTTGTATTGATGTCACTTCAACCTTCAAGTACAAGCTCTCAGTTCTCTCTCTCACAAAATTTTGAAACTGGACTACAACTTAAAAAGCAAGATTACAACTTTCTTTCTAGCTAACAATGAACCTAGATCCTAAGAAAATAAGTGCAAAATTTAATCCTAGTCTTCGCTGCCTTTTTCCTTGCTGAAACTCCTTTTTATAGCCAAAAACCAAAGAATCAAGATCCCGGGAAGATTGGGGAGCTGACGCTCCCCCAACTGAAGTCAGTTGGCCGCGGAAACGCGGCTTGGGCCGCGTTTCCGCGGCCCTGGTATGGCCACGTGGCCACACCAAAGGGGAGAGGGCTGTTGGTTTGAATTGGGGCTCGCATCTTCTGCTGGTTTTTCTGTTGCTGCTTCCACTTTTGACTGAATCAGCTTTTGATTTTCTGGCTTCGATTCCTCGATTCAAGAAGGATTTTTCTCAACCCCTTGATAGCCCAGATTTATTCACTTCGAATTTATTCTGAATTAATTCAGAATAAAGTGGGCTTTTGGGCTTGTTCATCATTTATTTCTTTGAGCATTTGGGCCTGCATTTAGCAAAGAAAAAAGACACTTATTAATATCATTTATTAGCATACAAGTGTGGTAAAGTGACAACATAAATGCAATGTATGTGACAAATCACACCCCCACACTTATCTTTTGCTCGCCCTCGAGCAAAAACATTAGACTAACTCGAACCAATTATTAGACCACTTTCGCAGGTCACTCGATTGCACTGAGCATGTGCAACAAGCCGTTAAACCTCTAGGTCACCCTAGAGGACGAGTTTTGTCTCGTGAGGGTTTTCAGCGGATTACACCCACAAAATCCAAAAAGAAAGAGTAAAAGGTTAGTATTTTCGAAAAGCAAAAAAAAAAATTTTTTTTTATCTTTTTTTTTATTTTGAAGGAGAAAATATTTGAAGTATATTTGTGAGATCTTAAGTAATCTATAAGTTATAGGAATATCAAATTTTTCATTCCTAAACTTAGTCTCCATTCAAAAACATGTCATCAATTAAAGTAAGGAGTCAAATTGTACTTCTCATCTAGTCTATTAATTTACCCTGATTCGTATGCACCATCGTGACTGTGAAGTTTACTAAGGATTCTTCAACATTAACTCCTATGCCTCATATTTATTTATATTTTTTTTCTTTCTTTTTGTGAACTTTTATTCCTCAATTTCATTAGGCTTTCTAATCTGCCCATGTAACGAGCTTTCAGTCGGTGACACCCAAACCAGACGATTTTAGGGCACCAGGTGAGAAAACACCCCTAAGGACCTAAACACCCAAGCAGATAAGGCCACGAAACCAAGGTTTTTATTTATACTATGTAACCCTTTTAGGCGTGAATACTTATGCTTCATGAGGCATAAATACCCAGCTTAATTAGAGAATACCCCTTTTTTTTCTTTTCAAACTTGTCTAATTATCTTTTGCATAAATACTAAGGCTTGCTTAGGCCAAAGCACCTAGCTACTCAATAATTAGACTTTTTTTTTTTATATAAGGCATAAGAGTCTCTGTTTTCAAACCCTAAGTGTGAAAGTGTATTTTGTGTGCATATGTCATTAAGGTAAATATCAAGACTAAATTACTTTCCCAAATTTCTTCCTGACCCTAAAAATCAAACAAGTTATTTTATTTCGACCAAGTGTAAGAAATCCTAATTATGATTCTCCTATTCCTTAAAATTGACTTAAATTCTTACAAAAAATATATCAAAATATTGTCTACCCTTTATTTTATTTTATTTTATTTTCTCTTTCAGCCATATTAGAACCCTCCCCCACACTTATCTCATGCATTGTCCCCAATGAATGAAAGAAATGTATAAGTGCTTGAAATAAAATGGAAAGGAGGAAAGTTACCGATACACTGGGTCAAAAAGACCCATTACCGTTTCATCTACCTGCACCGATTCCAAGAAAGGTTTAAGGCGTTGACCATTTACCTTAAAGTCATTTCCATTCTTGGGGTCACTGATCTCAACTGCACCGTGTGGAAACACGGTCTTTACAACGATGGCCCAGTCCATCGTGATTTCAATTTTCCTGGGAAAAGATGAAGCCTAGAATTGTAGAGTAAGACTTTTTGACCAGGGACAAAGATTTTTCTTATGATGTGCTTGTCATGGAAAATCTTCACTCTATCTTTAGTGATCCTAGCATTTTCATCGGCCTCATTTCTCAATTCCTCCAATTCGGAAATTTGTAATTTCTGAAGGTCACCGGCCTTAGTCAAATCGAAATTCAACTGCTTGATTGCCCATAAGGCTCGGTGCTCTAACTCAACGGGCAAGTGACAAGGTTTGCCGTAGACTAACCTATAGGGAGACATTCCTAAAATCGTCTTGAAAGCGGTCCTATAGGCCCATAGAGCATCTACAAGTTTTAAGGAACAATCTTTCCGGTTTTGGTTCACAGTTTTCTCCAATATAAGTTTGACTTGTCTATTTGAAACCTCAACTTGCCCACTGGTTTGAGGGTGATATGGTGTGGACAACTTGTGAGTTATGGCATACTTTCACATAAGGGCTTCAAAAGATCTATTGCAAAAGTGGGTGCCATTATCACTGATGATAGCACGAGGGGTTCCGAAGCGGGAAAAAATGTTCTCTCTCAAAAACTTTATGACAACCTTGTTATCATTAGTTTTGCATAGAATGGCTTCTACCCACTTGGACACGTAATCCACAGCAACCAATATGTATTGGTTCCCAAATGAGTTAGGAAATGGACCGATAAAGTCGATGCCCCAAACATCAAAGAGTTCTATTTCTAGAATTGGGTTGAGGGGCATCATGTTTCGATGTGAGATCCTACCTACAATTTGGCATCTAGGGCACGTCTTGCAATAATCATAGGCATCCTTGAACAGAGTGGGCCAATAAAACCCGCTTTGTAGCACCTTTTCAGCAGTCTTGCGGGGACCAAAGTGTCCACCGCATGCAAGTTCGTGACAAAAGGACAGAACACTCCTAACCTCCTCATCGGGAATGCATCTCCTAATAATTTGGTCGGAACAGTACTTGAAAAGATACGGTTCCTCCCAAAAGAAATACCGGACTTGAGATAAGAACCGGTAAACATCATTTTTGAGACGGAGTTTGGTTTGTGACTAAGTAATTCACTATATCAGCAAACTAAGATTCCCTAGAGATAGCTAAGAGATGTTCATCAGGAAAATCCTCATTGATGGGTAATTCGTTGCATGGAGAATTGGGAATCCGTGAGAGATGGTCAGCAACGACATTTTCTACACCTTTCTTGTCTTGAATTTCGAGATCGAATTCTTGAAGAAGGAGGATCCAACGAATGAGTCGGGCCTTGGCATCCTTCTTCATCATGAGATACCTAAGTGCAGAATGATCGGTGAAGATGGTAGTTTTGGACCCTAGTAGGTTGGGACGAAACTTCTCTAAGGCAAACACTACTGCCAAGAATTTCTTCTCGGTCGTAGTGTAGTTCAGTTGAGCGTCATTGAGAGTCCTACTAGAGTAGTAGATCACATGCTGCTTGTTATCAATACGTTGTCCTAGGACAGCGCCTATGGCAAAATCAGAAGCATCGCACATAATCTCAAACGGCCTAGACCAATCCGGTGCAGAGATGATTGGTGCAGAAATCAGCTCTCTCTTAAGCTTCTCCCAAGAAGTGATGCAGTCAGCATCGAAAGTGAAGGACACATCTTTAGCTAACAGATTAGTCAAGGGCCTAGCAATTTTGCTAAAATCCTTGATAAATCTTCGGTAGAATCCAGTGTGTCCTAAGAAGGATCTAATGTCCTTAACGCATTTGGGCATGGGAAGCTTAGCAATAACCTCGATTTTGGCTCTATCCACTTCTATTCCTTTCTTGGATATTTCATGACCCAAGACAATTCCATGTTTCACCATGAAGTGGCATTTCTCCCAGTTTAGTGTCAAATGTTTTTCAGCACAACGTTGGAGGACGAGTTCTAGATGGTGGAGACATTGAGTGAATGAATCTCCGTAGATGGAGAAATCATCCATGAAGATTTCTAAGAAGCGCTCTACCATATCAGAGAAAAGACTCAACATGCAACGTTGAAACGTTGCTGGGGCATTGCATAAGCTGAAGGGCATTCGACGATAAGCAAATGTCCCAAATGGACAGGTAAACGTAGTCTTTTCTTGGTCCTCAGGAGCGATAGGGATCTGGTTATAGCCCGAGTAACCGTCCAAGAAGCAGTAGTACTCGTGACCCGCCAAACGTTCAAGCATCTGATCAATGAAGGGAAGTGGAAAATGGTCCTTACGAGTTGCAGCATTCAGTTTCCTATAGTCAATGCAAACTCGAATCTTCGTGGGAAGTCGAGTTTGAACCAACTCTTTGTTCTCGTTTTCCACTACGGTGAAACCAGATTTCTTTGGGACCGCGTGGACAGGACTGACCCATTGGCTATCCGAAATGGGATAAATTATCCCATTGTCTAAGAGTTTTATGATTTCAGCATGAACAACCTCTTGCATAATAGGGTTTAACCTACGCTGCGGGTCTCTCTTGGGTGTGGCGTCTTCATTGAGATGGATGCGGTGTTGAACGATGGTTGGACTTAATCCCTTAATATCAGTCATAGTCCACCCGATGGCTTCCTTATGTTTTCTTAGAATATCTTTCAAATCTTTTTCTTCCCCGTCATTTAAATGAGAGGCAATGATGACGGGAAAGGTCTCTTGTTCGCCTAGATAGGCGTACTTGAGATGCGCAGGAAGGGCTTTCAATTCTAAGGAAGAGGCAGGCTCACTAGAAGGACTAGTCAAATCTGTTGGCTCCATCGTAGGTGAAATTGGGTTTGAAGCCCAATTCACGGTAGAATCTACCACCTGATCGAGATTAAAGTCATCAGACTCTAACTCGAAGTCAATCTCCATTTCTGATTCCAATTCTTTCCCGTGTTCACTTGTCAAGTTCTCAATTTGGTTTACTTCAAAAGTTTGGTCCTCGATGTCACGGGGTTGTTTTCCTAGATGGAAGACATTGACTTCTCTAGTCATGTCTCCAAAGGTTAACCTCATAGACCCATTCCTGCAATTGATGATGGCATTAGCAGTGGCAAGGAATGGTCGACCTAGGATGACCGGAGTTTGAGCCCTACGATTGGAGTTGGACACAGGTTGTGTCTCCAAAACTATGAAATCGACAGGGTATATGAACTCTCCTACCCGAATCAGGACATCGTTAATTTCCCCTTTTGGAACTTTAACAGAACGGTCAGCCAGTTGGATGGTGACTCTAGTTGGACTAAGGTCACCCAACCCGAGTTGTTGATAAACAGAGAATGGAAGCAAGTTGATACTTGCTCCCAAGTCAAGAAGTGCACGACTAATCTCGGCTTGTCCTATTGTGCAGGCAATGGTAGGGCTACCTGGATCTTTGTACTTGACAGGGATAGGACTCGAAAATAGCTCACTAATATTAGTGGCTAGGAAGACTTTCTTAGGAACATTAGTCTTTCTCTTCTTGGTGCACATGTCCCTAAGAAACTTAGCATAGGAAGGAACTTGTTGGATGGCATCAAGAAGTGGCACATTTATTTTCACTTGATTAAACATCTCTATTATCTTGTCCATGTGCGGGTTTTGCTTGTTGTTTTTCAGCCTATTCGGAAATGGTACTATAGGCTGGTGCACCTGGCTGACTTGTCTTTTTCAGACTCGTCCGAATTGGAAGAAATTAGATTGGATGAAGTGGAAGCTTGATTTTGGTTGTGCTGCATAGGATTGGTGGGCGTTGACACTTGGTTATCAACTTTCTTTCCTGATCTCAATGTATGCACAACATTACATTGATTGAATGATGGATCCTCAGCCAAATGAGCTTGTTGGGAATTCCTCGGATTGGTGACTGGCTGACTAGGTAGGGTACCCTTTTGTCTCTCATTCTGTGGGTTGGCTAGTTGGCTCATTTGAACCTCTAACCTCTGAATGGTTTGCATGAGAGAGTCTTGGTTTTTCATATATCTCTCCATGTTTCTCTCAAAGTCAGTCATTCTTCTTTCCAATTGAGGATTCTTGAAGGAGGACTGTGGAGCTTGGTTAGGAAAGTTCTGTTGATAATTTGAAAAGTTTGGTGGATGGTTGGGAGAATTATTATGGAAATTGGAGAAGTTGGGTTGATGATTGGAAGAATTATTACCATGATGGAAGTGGTTAGCTTGATTGGATCGTGAATGGTCATTATTATTTTGGCTCCATGAGAAATTAGGGTGATTTCTCCAGCTGGGATTGTATGTTGGGGCGTAAGGGTTATTGTTCGGCCTTGAAAAAGCCGCATTCATCGGTTCGTGATAGGATTGCTGAGCCTGAAACACTGGGCATTCCTCGAATACATGGTTCATGGCTTGACAGTAAGTGCATCCCGGGGGTGGAAATTGGTTCGGGCTGACTTGATTGACTGGACTTGGTTCTTTCGTCTCTAGAGCTTCCAGTCTTCTAGCTAAATTAGCTAACTTAGCCTCATTAGCGATGGACGATTCTATGGAGTGGAGACCTCCTTTTGAAGAGATGGAGTTAGGATTCTTAGGGGTCTCACTCGCAGATTCCCATTGGATGGTTTTCTCAGCTAAATTTTCATACAAATCCCATCCCTCATCTTCATCTTTCTGCAAGAAACCCCCTTGGCACATACTTTCTAAGAGGGTTTTGGTGGAATAGTCTAAACCGTCATAGAGAATTTGGCATTGTCGCCATTTCTCTATTCCATGATGTGGACATTGGACAAGGAGGTCCTTAAAGCGTTCGAAGTACCTCCAGAATGGTTCACTAGGCTCTTGCTTAAATTGCATGATCGTCTTCCTAATGAGAGCGATTTTATGGATAGGATAGAATTTCTTCAAGAAGACCTTGATGAAACCATCCCAAGATGTGATGGAACCGGCTGCTAAGCTGTAAAGCCACTTTTTTGCTAGGTCCTTAAGTGCAAACGGGATAAATCTCAACCTAATAGCATCGTCTACAAGGTGTGGGATTTTCATCATAAGACATACTTCCTCAAATTCTCTTATGAAGAAGTAGGCATCTTCGGACTTTAGACCATGAAATTTGGGGAGTGTGTTGATGAATTGAGGCTTGAGCTCAAAATTGTATTCACCAACCGATGGAAGTGAGATGCATGATGGAAGTGAGGTCCTAATGGGGTAGAACCTATCCTGCAGTGATGTGGATTGAGCCATTACCGGATCTGGTCTTGGTTCAAACTTAGGTGGTGATGTGTGTCTAGTCAACCTAGATGAATTAGGGTCTCTCGACCACACTTGCATACACAATCACAGTCACAATCACAACAAGTTCAAACAGCGGTCAACAATAAAGAAAAATCAACCAAGCCTAGTCTAAGGTACCCTTGACGTAGACAACTCCTAACTGGTTGATTGTCCACAAGAGGTAGAATGTAGACCTTGACTACAAGCTAATCAGCCAGGTCGGGGCAAGATTGGTGGGAGGTTTTCCGTCAAAAGACGTTCCTTAATTAAGTAACCACCACTCTTCGGGCTTTCGGCCCTCAATCCCTTTCCTTAACACTGATTTTACAGGAGTCAATTTCCAATACTTTTCCTCTTTAAGATAATCTCCTATTGAGTTCGAGATGTCCCTAAGGCCAACGTCTATCAAATTTTAATTAGGCTTAGGTTGTGTGTGCTTGGAGATGGTTTGTGGGCTAAGGAAGCGTAATGACTTCTCCACCTTATCTTGATTTGGGTTTTGCCCTTAGAATTGATTCGTGCAAGTGTGCAAGATATAGGAAAGTAGCATTCAAAAGCAAAATGACCCAAGAATGTTTCCTAAACTATATGCTATGCATACATACCTTGTCTCCAGCTCTCTTCAACAGTAAAGTAAAAGAATTGAAAAGACTTGTGCCTAGAATGCAAATGTCTAATCAATTTTTAACTTTCAACGAATCTTTTACTGTTGACTTAAAAACAGGGATGTTGGATAGAAACACTAGCACAAATATGACATATAAAAACTAAAGTTTTTGCGAGCAATATGTCCTGCAAAACAAAATTTTTAGTAGTCCCAAAAAATTTCAGATTTGCAAAGCAATTTCTTGAAATTCTGTTTCCTACTTTCGAGAGTAGGGGCACAGAATTTTCAAGTCTTCTTGGCAAAGCTTGAATGCTAGATCTTGATCTTCGAGTCCCTGAAACAAACACACAAAGTTGTTAAAACAACTACACCGTTCCCTCCCCGGCAACGGCGCCAAAAATTGATTGCTAAAATAAAGAAACAACCAATGAGTTAAAGAATGTACCGTGTAGCTTGTGGCTAACGGGTCGTGTCCACAAGGAGGGATGCGATGGAAGCTTTTCGATGAGTCGTTTTAAAAACAAGGAATTTGTGTTTGTTTTTTAGGAAAAAGAGAATGTAAGGAAAAGAGATGAAAAAGAGAAATTTCAACTTTCAGAAAAGGATTTGGAGAAGGTGATTTGTAAAAAGCTTTAAGAGTTGTGAAGTTGGTTTAAAATATGAAATCAAATCTGGGCTTACTATCTTCCTACTCAATTGTTCATTCTTCTCTTAAAGTATTAAGTCCCTCAAGTTATCATTTGCAAAACTTAAAGTTGCTTTTTCTTTATAAAGGTTTAAGTAAAGCACATAAGATGCAGAAGGTTTGAGTCCTTTTTCTTCAAGAAAGAGTTGGAATCGGATATTAAAACATAAAGCGCGAAGAAGTAAGAATGAATTAAAAACGATTCACAAGAAGTTCAAGAAAGAATGGTGAATTCAACTATCCGTACCCATCCTCATGTGCCTTCAAGAACACTTTCAAAAAGAAAGGCTTTTAAGGGAGGCATGCATATGAGTCATCGGGACTATTCTTTTAAAAAGCAGAAGAGAAGAAAACAAAGGAGAGTCGATAGCTAGCCGAGAAAAAATGTTTAGCTACTCATGGAAAGCGAAGAAAACAACGACATAATGTAAAGCATACCGTACTGCAAGTGAAAGAGAAATCGGCCCGACCTTTGTATTGATGTCACTTCTACCTTCAAGTACAAGCTCTCAGTTCTCTCTCTCACAAAATTTTGAAACTGGACTACAACTTAAAAAGTAAGATTACAACTTTCTTTCTAGCTAACATGAACCTAGATCCTAAGAAAATAAGTGCAAAATTTAATCCTAGTCTTCGCTGCCTTTTTCCTTGCTGAAACTCCTTTTTATAGCCAAAAACCAAAGAATCAAGATCCCGGGAAGATTGGGGGAGCTGACGCTCCCCCAACTGAAGTCAGTTGGCCGCGTTTCCGCGGCCCTGGTGTGGCCACGTGGCCACACCAAAGGGGAGAGGGCTGTTGGTTTGAATTGGGGCTCGCATCTTCTGTTGGTTTTTCTGTTGCTGCTTCCACCTTTGACTAAATCAGCTTTTGATTTTCTGGCTTCGATTCCTCGATTCAAGGAGGATTTTTCTCAACCCCTTGATAGCCCAGATTTATTCACATCGAATTTATTCTGAATTAATTCAGAATAAAGTGGGCTTTTGGGCTTGTTCATCATTTATTTCTTTGAGCATTTGGGCCTGCATTTAGCAAAGAAAAAAGACACTTATTAATATCATTTATTAGCATACAAGTGTGGTAAAGTGACAACATAAATGCAATGTATGTGACAAATCAAATATGATCCACTACATATATATGATGAAATATCAATGTTTTTGACAATAAGCTCTAAAATAAGTTTTAATAAAACACATGTATATTTTGAATCTTAAAAACCAAAACGGTATTTTTCAAAATGAAAACTCTTTTATGAAAACACTTATAAATCTTGTGTGTGAGTGTATATGAACTTGAGCAATCCACCAACTAATCTATCCTTTATATTTTATCTAAAAACAAAATCTTGACACTTACAAACATGACAGAAGTCTTCTTGGAAATCTTCTCTTGAAGGTCTTCTTCTCCTTCTTAACTTGGTCCAAACCTTGATCCAATGAGCTAGACTTCTCTTGAGTACTTGATGCAATCTTGATGCGCGAGTTCTTAAATCAATACATGCTAGCTTCCAAACTTTGACTTTAAATCCTTTGTTAAAGCTAAACACCAACTAAGATCTTGATCAAATATCTGATACTAATTAAACACAAGATTATAAGATATATAACTACATGAGTTAATTATCATCAAAACTAGAGTGATGGACCTTCGGGCCAACAGGCTCCACTTCAACCTCTTGAACTTCACCTTGTACATCAATCTTTGGATTTTCTTCCTCTATAAGTGAGTCATTCAAGGCTATCTTCTCCATGTCTTCAGCTAAGGAATCAATCTCTACAACATTCTTCACAAAAATATTAGATTCCTCAAACTTGATATGATTAGATTCTTCAATGGTTAAAGTAGATCTATTGAAGACTCTATAGGCTTTACTAGTATTTGAATACCTAACAAATATTGCTTCATAAGATTTGGCATCAAATTTTCCTGTATTATCTTTAGTGTTTAAAATAAAGTAATTACAACAAAAAACTTTAAAGTAAGAAATATTAGGTTTTCTCAAATAGTAAATTTCAAATGAAGTTTAAGAAGTATTTTTACAAAAATAAATTCTATTTGAGATGAACATGATGTGTTTACGGCCTTGGCCCATAAGTATTGAGGGAGTCCATATTCATGTATCATTGTCCTAGCCATTTCTTGAAGAGCACGATTCTTCCTTTCAATGACTTCTTGTTGTGGAGTTTTAGGACATGATAGTTCATATTTAATTCCATATTCTTCATAATAGGTGATAAAGGAGTGGTTAATGAATTCACCACCTCTATCTCTTCTTATACGTAAAATCGAAAAATCTTTTTCTTTTTCAACTCTTTTTCTGGACACTTAAAAATGTGAAAATGCTTGATCTTTGTGTTCTAAAAAGAAAACCCATGTAAAATGAGAAAAATTATCAACCAAACAAAGACAAAATGATTTCCACTTAGACATTTTGTTTTAGTAGGATCAAACAAATCCATGTGAATTAACTTCAACAGTCTTGATGTCATGATATCCTTGATTATTTTGAAAGAGGACTTGGTTTGTTTTTCAAGTTGCCACGCATCGCAAATGTGATCCTTTTCAAATTTCAAATAAGGAATACTTTTCACCACTTCCTTATTTTTGATTCTAGATAGATAGTCAAATGAGACATGGCTTAGTCTCCTATGCCATAACCAAGAGTCTTTATTAAGGGCATTTAAACATGTAGCATTGCATAGTAAATTTGACATATCAATCATGTACATATTATTTTTATGAAAACTGAAAAGTACACATGCATTAGTTTGTCTATCTAAAACATTGCAAGTTAAATCATCAAAAATCACATTGAAACCTCTATCACAAAGTTGACTAATACTCAAGAGGTTATGCTTGAGACCATCAACTAAAACCACATTTTCAATTAAGAAAGATGAGCCAATTTTAATGTTACCTATATCGATAAATTTCCCTTTGAAGTCATCTCCGAAGGTGACAGTGCCATCTTCATGGTACCTTGATAGGGTTGCAAAATTGTTAATATTCATATGCCTTGAGCAACCACTATCAAGATACCACCGCTCCTTACGTCTTGGAGCATTGGTGTGTACCTATATCATGTAAGAAATTGGTTGATTTTGATACCCAAATTTTCTTGAGTCCTTTAATGTTACCATTTCGATCCCAAATGTGATCATTAGAAGCATTTATTCTATTAAAGTAAAATTTGACTAAGTGACCTTTTCGGCCACAATAAGTACATGAATAAACTCTATCATAAATAAAAGCATGATGGGAGTGTGGGATGTGAACATGCTTGGTGTGCGTTGTGTGTCAAGCATGATGTGTATGTATATATTGTAATTTAGGAGTGTGGGTATGTGTGGCATGATGAGCATGTGAGCATGAACATGTTTCTTTGGAGTATGTTTCTTAGAAAATATTGCCTCCAACCTAATTTTATCAAACTCACATTTCTTTAACACATCTCCTAAATAGTTAATTTTATCTTTTAAGATAGAAATCTCATTTTTATCAATTAATGAAAATTTTGTTTTACATGAAATTTTATATGTATCAAAATCTTTTTGTGTGGATATGAGTGTGGAATATAAATCATTTTTTTCTTTTGAAAGTATAACAATTTTATTATGAGAGTTCTATTTTCTTTTTTAACTTTTAAATACTTTTTAAGTCATAGTTGTTAAACAATTCTTCAAAAGCCTTTCCTAATTCATCCATTGTTAATTCATTTTCATCAAGTGAGGGTTCGAATGTTACTTTAGGTGTATTATCATTAGCCATGAAAGACATGCGTGCCGTATCCACTTCTTCATCGGTTTCACTCTCAGAGTCCCAATTGGCTTTGGGAGCCTTCTTTTTGTGGAGATTCTTGAAGGCTGAAGGTTTGCTCTTGGTCTCTGGACAATCCGCAACAATGTGACCCGGCTTCCATCAATTGAAGCATATGACCTTCTTGTTTTCTTTCCCTCGCCACCTCTTCTATTGTTAAACTTGGCCTTGTACGTTCTCCTAATATTTTTCACTAGGAGGGAGAATTTTTCATCATCATCGTCGGAGATGGTGAGAGTGGATTTGAAAGCGATCACTTTCTTCTTTTGTGGTGCCATCTCTTCCCTTGTCTTTCTCTCCATTTCATGAGTCTTAAGGTTCCTATAAACCAATAAGCTCTATCTCTTCTTTGTCGTTTAGCTCTTTCAATGTATTAGCCTTGACTTCCAATGAGGGAAAAAGTGCCTGAATGACGTTCCTTACTTTTTGATTGCTGTCAATGGCATCACCTAAAGAAGCACGACCATATTATTTTAGTAAATTTTGTCACCATGTCATCAATGGTTTCACTTTCATGCATGGTGAAATTTTCATATTAGGAACGTAAGAGATCAATTTTTGCTCTTAACTTGTGACGTTCCTTTGTGTGTGACTACTAGGTGTGTCCAAACCTCGTAGGTGGATTTGCAATGGATGATCCTAGCAATATCGTCATCATTCAAAACTTGAAGCAAGGCATAGAGTGCCTTGGCATTTACATCAAACTCTTTGGTAATGTCGGACTAAGTGTCCTCATCACCAATCAGTACACTAAAGAATTTAATCACCGCTTTTGCAATTCGGCTTTCTAAGGATTGTAAAAATACGGTCATCTTAGCCTTCCATATAGGAAAGTTAAGGCCATCAAACTTGGGAGGGGTCTTAATACCTTCAGCCATTTTTACTAAAGTGGATGAAGATGAAATTGTGAAATAAGTGATTAGCAATTAGGATCTCTGTGAGGTCGTTAAGCTAAAAACTAGAGATCAATGCTCTGATACCAATTGAAATACACCTAGAGGGGGGTGAATAGGTTTTTGCTAATCAAATGCAATTTTAAAACTACTTATGATGAATTATGCAAACGGTCACTCAAAATAAGAATTGAAGCCGAATTTCCTATAAGGGCTCTAGAACTTCTCCTCTTTGATTCCTCTAGATAATGAGTTAAGGTGCTCAATTGCCTCCTTGTTGAGATGAGTATAGACCGGTAATGAAAGTGATGGAATGAAAGCAATTATAGAATGTAAGATGAACAATTTCACAAGTATGAAAAATGTAAAGCAATAGAGAGAAAGGCACAATCAAATACAAACACAAGAGAATTTGTTCCGAGGTTCGAGCCACTGCTCTACGTCCCCGCCTTCACCATTATGAAGGATTTCACTATCATCTAAGGGATCTCCACAAAGGGACCTTATACAAAGGAATTAGAACTTGGCCTACATAAGACCGGAATACACAACTCCACCAATTTAACCCTCTACACAGGAAGTAGCACAAATTCAATTGAGGTTACAAAGCACTTGGTGATCTAACAAAATCACAAATACTCTCTCTTACAACTTCCTATAAAGTAAAATATGAAGTGTTGATTAAGAAGTTAAGTGAGAGATGAAATTTAGTTAGAAAGAATAGAGGAGTTTTAAAACCAACTGAAAATAGCTTTGAAAAGAAAGAACTTGAAGATTGAAAACTAGAAAAAAATTACCTCGTTAGAAACAAATTTGAAAACTTGTAAACTTGTGTATTTTTCTTGTTTAAGACCAAAACCCATGACCCATATATATAGGCAATGAATAAATATCATTTAAAAATCATAACAGGTAATTTGGGGTGTGTTTAGACACTTGTAAATCAAAAATGACCGTTAGAGCCGTTATGGCCATCTGGCTGCCATCGGTCGACCGGTCGGTCAATCGACAAGTCATCCAGAAAAGAGTCGTTGGCTCTGGTCGACCCCACGGCCGACCGCTCAATATTTTAAAATAATAAATTTAAACTATCGGTCAACCGACCCAGTCGATTGAGAGTTAAGGTCTCTCAGTTGGTCGACCGCAAGGGTTAGCTGTCGTCCGACTTGTCGACCGCAACAACGTGCACAAACGTGCACGCCCCTTGGCCAAAGGCCGATCGACCGCCCGATTGACTGTTCTGGCCTGTAATGGGCACCGGTCGACTGAGAAGTCGACCGTTCTGACCTGAAACAGTTTTATGTATGTTTTTTAAATTTCAAACAATTTTTAAAATATTTTGTATTGGTTTAAGGGTAATGTTGCAATGTATGGGTGATGAAATGCTTGTTCTAAACTTGTTATAAAATTTTGAAAAAAATTATGAGACATGTATCAATACCAAACATGCATAATTCCAATACTACCAAAACTTGTAAATCGTGTATTTTGTTTGTGTAACTTCTTAAGCATTACTACTATATTCTATACTTTAACAAACTAATATCTTACAAGGCTCTAGGTGACTATATAATCTTCAACTGGGCTTCTCCATTAGGGATGTGGGGTGTTTGAGCTTTGGTCCCGCATTTGAGTCTTCTTGAGTCTCCAACACCTTCCTTTAGAGGAAAAAAACTCCTTGAATTCTTAAAATCCTGAGATAAACTTAAACACTTGAACTTGATTAGTACAAATAACCATATATGTTTTGTTATCATCAAAAATCATAAAATTGGGTGATTGTAACCTTGGGCCAACAAGTCGATCGGGCGTAGTGCAAATTCTTGCACTCGTAGATGATGGACTAACCGTGGTGGTCGATCTGAGACCCTACCGAGATTTGGGGTTAAAATATTAACAAGAAGCAGATGTAGCATTGATTTGGCGGTCGACCCGTTTGCGTGGTGCTTCAGAATTTGAAAATGCAGTTGCAATCTAGTCGACTATGTGTTTTGGCGGTGAATCTAAATGATCTCTAAATTTGAAAAATCGATTTAAATGAACTTCAGAAAAATTTGTAAAAATTCTAATATATATATATAATCAAAATATAAAGCCCCAAAATGATATCCTAAGCAAAATTGAGAATTTTGGGGCAACTTAACAAAACTTTGAATAAAACTAGTTTGAAATCAAAACAAGACGCATATGCGCAAGTGTGAAAATGCGATCTAGTGCCAATTAACTTTCTTATCTTCATTCTTCTCCTCTCGCATGGATTCTAAAGTAGATTTAGCAATATTTGGCTCGTTTCTCTTGCGTCAATGATTTTACGTTGATTGGCTCTTCACTCAAGCTTCACTATGAGAATTCTTGATAAATTGAGTAATTTTGAGTATTTGAGCTAGAATTATGCACCAACTGCTTGATTGGTTTAGTAATAAGAGATTTGTTCCATCCAATCTTCGTATACGTATTTGATACTGATCAAAACAAAAAACAATATTAGAATAAGAGTAGTTAGTTAAAAGTAGCTTAATGAGTAGTCAGCATCAAGTTAGAACACAATAGAGCTAACATAAACGACATCAAAAAGATGGATTGACCATTATTTTGTAAGACAGCAGATGCAAGATTGAATTTATCTTTTTCTAAGTTACGACACTTTTGTATAAAGTCCTAAGTGAGATTGTTCAATTTTGTGGTAAGAGATTCAAGGGCAGCAATAATTTAGTTAAGATAGTGTCTATTTTCTTTTTATATTTCTCAGATTTGGTTTGATGGTCTTCTAAGATAGAAAAAAGTTTTTCAAGCTGTTTAACAATCATGGTGAAAAAGGGAAGACAAAATAATGCTGAAATAGACACAAATTATATTAAATAATGAAAAAAGTAAATTAAACTAGGATTCAAACAATAAGAGTAAAAATTAAATGAAAAAGATTATGTAAAGTTGCAAAAAAAATATGGAATGGAAAGAAAAGAAATTAAGATGGTTAAAATATTCTTTTGTGGATTTTTTTGATTTTTTAATGGATGAAATATGCTCAAAAATAAACACAAAAATAAACTAAGATCTTTTGCTAATTTAATTATGATCCAAACAAATAATTCAAACGGCACAATAACCAATTTAGAAAAAAATTATTACGAACTTTAAATAACAGTCTCAAGAGACAGTTCAGTGACGACGGCTAACCGAGAAAGGACTGAACAACGATGGAGGGAGTCAGCCTCAATGGAAAATAGGTGATAACGGGTCTGGGCTTCTCTTCGAACGGCGTGTGCTGGAGGAGTTCTCTGTTTTTTGGCGTCTAAGGTAGCAGTTCTCTGGTGGTGACTTACAGCAGTTTTGAACAGTGGTGGAGGGCAGCAGCCGTGAAATGAATGATGGTGGAGGGCAACGACTGTTCCTTTTTTTTGGGATTTAGGTGGTGAAAAAGGTGTTGGGAATATGAAGAATATATGTGAATCTTTGAATTGAATTACGGCGAGATCTGTTAATCGAATCAATTGGATGATGGTTGGAGTGTGTTCTCCTTCTATTGGGGATGAACGTGGTATATTCACATGTTCAATTCTGACTTCGAATGAAAGAGATATTCAAGTCTAAAGATTGCCTAATTCAAAGCCAAAATGGGACTAAAGGTAGCTAAAGGCATTTTGTCCCACATTGGCCATGGAATGAAAGTTTGTAGTTTTTAAATAGAGAAAAATGGGAACAAAGGGCGTGCCCTTTGGGTACTTGGAGTTTTCTCGCGCGATTGGAAGGAAACCATGCCCGCACATGCGCACGCGCGCGTCGCCACTGGCGGCGGCGGCGGCCGGCCGGCCGCGCCGGTGCCGGGCTCGGGCACGGGACTGGGTGCGAGTTCGAGTCGGGTTCCCTACCCGGCCTGGTTCTTTTTGAACCGAATCTCACGGGTATGGGTTACGTGGAGCATACCCGCTCCGCTATCCAGATCCGAACCGCCCCACTGTTGAAACAGTTGGGCGGTTTGACGGTTGCGGCGGTTGAAACGTTGCAACGGTTCAGACTGAACCGTTGCAACTGTTGGTTGGGTTTGGACGAAAATACCCCTCCCGGAGCGCTATAAATAGCGCTCCGTTTTCTCAAATTAAGATACACCAAAATCCAGTTCTCTCTCTACATTCTGAACTGAGATCCTCTCTCTCTCTGTTGAATTAACTTCCAAAGGGAAGTGGGAAATCAGTAACTCGGTTTCCGGAGCCGCTTCCAAAAGAGATTTTGCAAAAATTCGTTCTAAAAGAGGGCTCAGAAAATTCAACAGATTCTTTAGTAGAATTGTTGTCTGAATCTGGGACTTCCAAAGAAGAATATTCTTCTACCTTCCTTCTTCCTCTACAGTGGGTGCTACTCCAAAGTAAAGGCAAATATTCTCCTGAAATTTGTCATAGTCCCGCTGCTTCAATAATCCTGTGAAGGTACTGGTTAACTACGGTTCGACCGAACGGTAATTTGGTAGTGCTATCCAAATACCGTGAAGGAGTGTCGTAGCTTGGGAGACCAGCGTCCAGTAACCCGTTAGCACCGGTGCGGGGGACACAATTGTCTTAAGGAGATTCGCTTTAAGCGTACCTCACTCCAAGTACTGTATAAGTGAATTAATTTCTTTATACAGGGGATATACTGAATATCAGTATATTGAGGCTGACTTATACCAGTCTAATTGGTGTTTAACCAAGGAAGATAATTGAAAGGTGGTTCTTTAATTAAGGAACGTTCTATTGAACGGAAACCTCCCACCTGATACTAACCGACCTGGCCAATTAGATCGGTGATATTTTAGTGATATTGATTAGTAATCAGATTGACCCCAGAAACCAACAATCTTAAGACAAATAATGAATATTGAAGTTTCTTACTTCTATTCTGCTTGAACTTGCAAAAAATGTCTGAGACTAATCAAGATAGCTCTAGCAAGGCACCAAACATGCAGCTACAAGCTTTGATACCTACTCCACTTTCTAACCCGAAGCTGGAGAAGCCAGGAAAATTTGATGGCACAGAATTCAAGAGGTGCCAACAGAAGATGCTCTTCTACTTGACTACTCTGTATTTGGCCAAATTCATGTAAGAAGATCCACAGAACCGGAACTGATCGGGACTCAGTCCTTGCAGTCGATGCATGGACTCAAGGTGACTTCCTTTGCCGAAATTATGTTTTAAATAGACTGGATGACTCTCTTTACAATGTCTACAGTCCCATCACAACGACGAAGAAGTTATGGGCCAGTCTTGACAAGAAGTACAAGATTGAGGATGCTGATACCAAGAAGTTTGTCGTAGGACGATTTCTAGAGTACAAAATGGTGGACAGCAAGACTGTAATCAGTCAGGTACAAGAGTTTCAACTTATCTTGCATGAGATAGAAGCCGAAGGTATGATTCTGCCTGAAACCTTTCAGGTTGCTACTATCGTGGAGAAACTCCCACCTGCGTGGAGAGATTTCAAGAACTACCTGAAGTACAAGCGCAAGGAGCTGAAGTTGAAAGTTCTCATTGTGAGGCTTCAAATCAAGGAGGACAACCGAAAGTCCGAACAAAAAGAGCAGTAAGAACTCCTATAAAGCCAAAGCAATGTGATTGAAGGCTCAAAGGGGAAAGCGTCTACTTCCAAAGGCTTAAAGTGGAAGAAGACTCCCAGGGGTACAAAGGCAAGGTCCAAGAAGGCAAGAACATGCGCTTCAAGGGAACCTGCTACATCTGTAACAAAGAAGGGCATAAGGCGAATGAATGTCGCAGCCGTCTCAAAAAGAACAAGAAGAACCATCCACAGGCAAACTTGACCGACCATGCGTCGCCAAGCCTTTCAGCTGTGGTGTCAGAAGTGAATCTGACAACCAATAATAAGGATTGGTGGGTAGACAGTGGGGGTTACTCGGCACATCTGCTCTGAGAAATTGTTATTCTCTGAATATCAAAAACTAGAGCAAGATGAGCAATTATTCATGGGAAACTCAGCCGTCTCCAAGGTTGAAGGAAAAGGCAAGGTCATCATGAAGTGGACATCTGGAAAAGAGCTTACTCTTAACGATGTGCTACATGTTCCAGATATCCGCAAGAATCTGATCTCTAGATCAATATTTAGTAAGAAGGGATTTAGACTGGTTTTTGAATCAGATAAATTTGTACTTACTAAGGGTGGGATGTATTGTGGGAAAGGGTTATCTTATTGATGGACTTTTTAAAGGCAATGTTGTAGTGGTAGATCAAAAGTCTGTGTATTTGTACCCAAAGCTTATAAATAAAGGAAAAACTTCTGTTTATTTGCTTGAGTCTCCTACTTTATGGCATGCTAGATTAGAGCATGTAAATTACAAGTCTTTAAAGAACTTGTCTAATCTAGGATATATTCCTAAGCTCAACTTGGAAGAAATTCGCAAGTGTGAGATTTGTGTTGAGGCCAAGTTAGCAAAAAATTCATTTCACTCAATTGATCAAAATACAGAACCTTTAGGGTTAATTCATAGCGATCTGTGTGACTTAAAGTTTATGCCAACTAGAGCCGGTAAAAAGTATTTTATTATTTTTATTGATGACTATACAAGATACGTTATGTGTATCTTTTAAACAGTAAGGATGAGGTAATAAATATGTTTATAACATATAAAGCATAAGTTGAGAATCAACTCAATAAGAATATCAAGATTCTAAAATCCGATATAGGCGAAAAATATAAATCAAATGATTTTAGTGAGTTATGTGCTAAATTTGGTATAATCCATCAAACAACAGCACCATATACTCCTCAGCAAAATGGAATTGCTGAACGGAAAAAAGAACTTTGAAGGAGATGGTCAATTTCATACTCGTAAGTTCTGAAGCTACGCAGAACTTATGGGGGGAAGCTCTGTTAACTGCAAATTATATTCTAAATAGAGTACCCCACAAGAAACTTGGTCTTATATTATTTGAGTTATGGCATGGAAGGACACCTTCCTACCATTACCTTAAAATGTGGGGGTGTCTTGCAAACCAATACCTAAAAAGACTAAGTTGGGAGCAAAAACTATGGACTGCATATTCATAGGCTATGCCTTGAATAGTAGTGCCTACAGATTTCTAGTTCATAAATCAGAAATACCAGATATTCATGTAAACATGATTATCGAATATAGAGATGCTGTGTTCTTTGAAGATATTTTTCCATATAAACGGGAAACAGATAAGACTTCTGGGAAAAGAATACATGAGATGGCGTTCAGGGACGAAAGCCCCGAAGAACCGATTGTTAATGCGAAAATTGAACCAAGAAGAAGTCAGGGATCTAGAATCTCAAAATCTTTTGGTCAAGATTTCATAGCATATGCTATTCAAAGCGAACCTCAAATATTTAAAGAGGCTATGTCTACCCCCATAAGCACAAATAAGGAAGAAGCTATAAATAGCGAAATAGAATCCATACTAAGTAATCATACTTGGGAATTGTCAAACTTGCCTCTTGGCAGTAAACTAATTGGGTGTAAGTGGATTTTCAAAAGAAAATGAAAAACTGATGGATCTATCGATAAGTACAAGGCTAGATTAGTAGCCAAGGGTTATCGACAAAAAGAAGGACTTGACTACTTCGATACTTATTCACCAGTAACAAGAATAACATCCATTCGGATGTTGATTGCAATTGCAGTATTGCATAACTTAGATATCCATCAAATGGATATCAAGACTGCATTCTTAAATAGTGAATTAAATGAAGAAATATATATAGAGCAACCTGAAGGATTTATAGTCAAGGGCTAAGAACACAGAGTGTGTAAATTTGTAAAATCCTTGTACGGTCTAAAGTAGGCTCTAAAACAATGGCATGAGAAATTTGATAGTATCATGATCAAAGATGGATTCACTATCAATGAATGCGATAAGTGTGTTTACACTAAAACAGTTGAAAATACATGTATCTTTATGTAGACGACATGTTGATACTTGGGACTAATATTGAAATTATTAAGTCCACTAAAAGAATGTTATCCAACAGTTTTGACATGAAGGATCTGGGGGTTGCTGATGTAATTTTAGGAATTAAAATTACCAGAACACCAGATAGAATAAGTCTATCTCAATCTCACTACGTGAAAAAGATGATAGAAAAATTCAAGAAACAATGGATAAAAGAGAATACAAATCATTTTCTCCCACACATCACCTTCATAAGAATACAGGAACTGGAATACGCCAGTTGGAGTATTCTCAGATTATCAGAAGACTAATGTATTTGATGAATTGCACTAGATCCGATATTGCTTACATTGTAAGCAAGTTAAGCAAATACACTAGTAACCCTAGTGATGAACACCGGACTGCTCTACTATGAGTATTGGGTTACGTATCACATACCAAGGAATATGTCCTGAGATATGGACAGTATCCACCTGTACTTGAAGGATACATTGATGTTAATTGGATTGCAGATTCTGAGGAATCAAAATTAACTAGCGGATACGTATTTACTCTAGGAGGAGCAGCGGTATCTTGAAAATCTTTCAAGCAAATATGTATTGCCCGTTCCACTATGGAATTAGAATTCATAGCCTTAGATAAGGCCGAAGAAGAAGCAGAATGGCTTCGATAATTTTTAGAAGATATACCATTATGGCAAAAGCCAGTGCCCGTTATATGCATACACTGCGATAATCAAGCAGCTATATCTAGGGCACAAAATGTTATATACAACGGTAAGTATAGACATATTCGTCGTAGACATAATACTGTGAAGTAGTTGCTCTCAAATGAATTATCTCTATTGACTTTGTCTCGTCAAAAGATTATTTAGCGGATCCGCTTACTAAAGGTTTAAGTGGAGAGCGTATAAACTGCACATCGAGGGGAATGAGTCTAAAACTCTAACCTTACCGAGTCAGCTTAATGGAACCTCACTTAGCGACTGGAGATCCCACAGATTTAGTTCAAGAGGAAAAACTAGTTATGATTGACTCAGCAAGTAAGCACTTGGGAGCTTGACTCCAATCCATTCCTAAGGTGCACATAAGTGCTTTCTACAAGTGGATTAAGGATAAGCTTAACGCTTTTAATGATGCCTATATCTTGTTACTAAACAAGTGGAGTAGAGTAGGCTACTCTTAATAGGACGATCACCTATGTGAGTATAGAGTTGGGTTGGCTCTTTGAGAATTTCTATGGAGGCTGTTATTCCCTAAGATACTCTCTGAAACCAAGAATGTCCAGGGGCAAAATGGATACAACCGAGAACCAAAGTTGATTTGGAAAGTCACTGTGTGAAGCTTGTTGACTTGGCTTACACCAATGGCTAACAGTTCAAGACCTAGTTCACTGATTAACCAGTAAGTCCGATAAAGCTTTCGCTATGGAAGGTTCAAGACCTAGTTCACCTATCCTGATGCAGTTTCTTTTCTAAAGTACCTTTCACAATAGAGTCAGTCTCTTTGTGTGTCAATTCCTTGATCTCCATTCATTGTGGGGGATTGTTTGGAATATGAAGAATATATGTAAATCTTTGAATTGAATTACGGCGAGATCCGTTGATCAAATCAATTGGATGATGGTTGGGGTGTGTTCTCCTTCCATTGGGGATGAACGTGGTAGATTCACATGTTCAATTCTGACTTCGAATTAATGAGATATTCAAGTCTAAAGATTGCCTAATTCAAAGCCAAAATGGGACTAAAGTCGCTAAAAGGCATTTAGTCCCACATTGGCCATGGGATGAAAGTTTGTAGTGTTTAAATAGAGAAAAACGGGAACAAAAGGTGTGCCCTTTGGGTACTTGGGTTTTCGCGCGCGATTGGGAGGAACCATGCCCGCACATGCGCGCGAGCCGCCGCTGGCGGCGGCGGCCGGCTGGCCGGCTCGGGCATAGGACCGGGTCCGGGCTCGGGTTCGGGTTCCCTACCCGGCCTGGTTCTTTTTGAATTAGGTCTCACGGGTACGGGTTACGCGGAGCATACCTGCTCCGCTATCCGGATCTGAACCGCTCCGCCCAATTGCTGTCTGTAAACCGTCGCGACAGTTGGGCGGTTGCGGCGGTTGAAACGAACCGTTGCAACAGTTCAGACGGAAATACCCCTCCCGGAGCGCTATAAATAGCGCTCCGTTTTCTCAAATTAAGACACACCAAAATCCAACTCTCTCTCTACGTTCTGAACTGAGATCCTCTTTCTCTCTCAGTTGAAGTAACTTCTAAAGGGAAGTGGGAAATCAGTAACTTGGTTTCCAAAGCGGCTTCCAAAAAAGATTCTGCAAAAATTCGTTCTGAAAGAGGGGCTCAGAAAATTCAACAGATTCTTTAGTAGAATTGTTGTCTGAATCTGGGACTTCCAAAGAAGAATATTATTCTACCTTCCTTCTTCCTCTACAGTGGGTGCTACTCCAAAGTAAAGGCAAATATTCTCCCGAAATTTGTCTTAGTCCCGCTGCTTCAATAATCCTGTGAAGGTACTGGTTAACTATGGTTCGACCGTACGGTGATTTGGTAGTGCTATCTAAATACCGTGAAGGAGTGTTGTATTTTGGGAGACCAGCGTTCAGTAACCCGTTAGCACCGGTGCGGGGGACGTTACTGTCTTAAGGAGATTCGCTTTAAGCATACCTCACTCCAAGTACCGTATAAGTGAATTAATTTCTTTATACAGGGGATATTCTGAATATCAGTATATTGAGACTGACTTATACCAGTCTAATTGGTGTTTAACCAAGGAAGGTAATTGAAAGGTGGTTCTTTAATTAAGGAACGCTCTATTGAACGGAAAACCTCCCACCTGATATTAACCGACCTGGCCAATTAGATCGGTGATATTTCTGT